>PVIA01002952.1:0-186945 GCA_004024845.1 Tonatia bakeri | reverse complement strand
CAGTTACAGTTGTCTGCCTTTATCCCCCACCACTCCCCGCACCCCAGCCAAAACCACCTCCCTCCTTTGCTTCCATCCCCCACTTGTGTTTTGTCAATGTGTCCATTATAGTTGTTCCTGAAAACCCTTCCCCCCATTATCCCCTCCCACCTCCCCTCTGGTTACTTTCAGATTGTTCTTAATTTCAGTGTCTCTGGTGTATTTAAAGTATTTTTTTAAAGAGAGGCTTATGCTCTGTGACACATTGAAGAATTATTTCCCAAAGAAATAACCAGAAACATTGGGAAAATATTACATACAAGGATATATAATAATACTAAGCTATCTAAACACACTGAACATTTTTCAGGTTTTCATTTTGAAGAGAATGAAAGCCAATAATCTCATGATACAGTAGTTTTTAGAGAATAAATGATGCATTCAGCTGAGTGTTCAGGATTAGATAGTCAGAGCTGCACATGCAGATGTATCTTGGCCTGTGGAGGACCCATCCCCATGGCTAGAAATTTAATCTTTCTGCAGCAGTGTGGCACAGATAAAAACTAAGTCAGTACTGTGCCAAGCCTCCTTTAGTTTGGAGAAACGTGTGATGCACCATTATGCTTGGAGAATGTGCTATTCATTGAAGGTAAGAGACTTTGGTGAAAAACTTAATACTCATATGTGATGGCAGGAAAACTCTGAGTTACATTTCAGAGCATTGTTAATAGTAATCATAGAATGTAGCAGTGTATTTATATTTATGAGTGACATAGGGCAACTTTAGGTGGAAGAATCTCTGAAGGGGAAATGATGTACCCGAGTTTATATAATCTAAAGCATTTGTAGAGGAAGCATATGGAAAAGTGACACATCTTGCAGTTGTTAAGATTAAGACGAAAGTTTATTATAAGATTACTAGAAGATCCCTTTCATGGGCACAAGAATTTAAGATATGTGGATTAGGCATTCAATATATGACCTATTTTCTAAAAAGTGTTTGCTTGCCACCAAAGACAAATATAGGTTTTGCTCCCAAACCCAACCGTGTCCTAGCCCCTCTTGATCTTACAATTTAGCTAATTCTCAGAAATCAAAGTGCTGGAATTTTTACTCCTAAAGCAGTACTATTTGGCTGTGGTCTGTCTGCATCAGGTCCAGGGACTGTACAGTTGGAAAACTGCCTCAAGGAATCCACTTAAGGATGAAACTCATTCTTTGCTCCCCTTCCCAAGCCCTGTGCCATTACTGGGGACTGCATCCACTCAGAGGCAGCAGTGCCATTATCTTTGCACAAAGATCACATAAGGTGCCGATTCTGGCACCCACGCTGGGCTGGGCCTGCCCAGAGGACGGGTTCTTTCTCTAACTCACAACAAAACAGCATAGGCAGGCAAAGCCCTGCCCAAGTCTATTCTTTTGCTCTTCAAAAAGAAGCACTTTTCTCACTCTTGGTCATTGGATCTCAGTACAACTGCTATTTACAAGGGGCTTTCCCCATGAAAACTCAAATTTGAGCCTACTTTAATTCTAATTTTGTAGAGCAACTCTATTCTGTATATATTCATAGACTATTGGATTCCACTAGTCTATACATAAAGAAGAATCTGACATTGAGCCTAAGTCTTAGTGAGAACCTTAGCATTGTCTCTGGAGAAGTCTTAAATGGTAGCATTCAAGCATTTACTTTTTTAGATATCTTCATAAGATTTAAAGGAAGAATAAAATATGCCAGGATATTTATGAATCATGAGATTTAATACAGACTATAGTAGATCTTATTATTGATGTGCTTACTGCTTCATTAAATTTCCCGTAAGGTTTGTGGCATGGATATGGATCATTTGCAATAATAATTATGCAGTGATCGATTGATTGGGTCTGACATTGCACTTGTCACCTTGAAATGCAAAATTCATCTATTTTCAACAGTATGAACATTTCTTGCTAATCTTGCACACCAGCTTGCAAGAGTTTATTTTATGGAGAAAGTACAATGTATAAAGTTTGGAGAGTTAACATTAACCTTTTGCTAAAAAATGAAGTATCACTTGTCATTTTACAAAGAAATAAAAATCACCCAACCAGCAATTTTTTTGAGATTAGAAAACACAGTCTAATTTCAAGGGAACTTTTCAAACCAGAAATGCATGCACTTCAATTGAGTGCTACAAGTATATTGTGATATTGGACTTGACTAAGCCCTCACATTGAGCCTGACATAGTTGCAAGTTTGAACTTAACTCTGCTTGTGGGTATATGAACACATGTGTGTGCACACACTTACTTATCTATCTACCATTTATTTACTTTCAATTTACTCTAATTGCCTCTGTATCTAAAAATAATAAGGCAAAATTTTGTGTCGGAAAAGTGTGGATGCTTTCTAAGCCTTCTGCACAAGATATCACAATATGTTATACCATTTGAAGATTCACACATTTCTTTCGTTCTGAGTTGAGATTTCTTAAAGAGGAGACGGAAAACCAATGACCTCATTTTCTTGCATTTGTATCAACTTTGACTTCCAGAACTTATTTAACTATCTTGAGTTTATGATGTGCCTAGTCTCAAGTCAGTTTAGCAGTGAATAATCATTTATAGAGTTACTTATCAAGGGTCAGGCATTGAGCCTGATGCTGGGGATAAAACAGCAAGGGAAGCTGACATGGCCCTTTTCCACATAGAACTTATAGGATAACAAGGATGTACTGCCCATCTTCAGCCCCACTGAATTTAGTAATGCAGTATAATAATTGCTGTGCCAAACAATCACAACATATTGCTAAGAAATTGAAGATGGAAAATAAAGGTATATATAATAAGGTCTCATTTGAAATATGTTAAAGATAATAATATGAAGGAAGGTATAACTACTGTCCCCACTGTACATGTTATAACAATGAGGACTAGAGAGGTTAAAAGTTCCTAAAATTCATGAGCTAATCAGTGACAGAGAGCCAGAGTTGAACACAGAAAGTCAGTCTATGGAGGCTGTGCTTTGCAACAATTCATTTCTATAAGTATGAGGTGGGGATGGTTGGAGTGGTGGGCAGAAGTGGAGACAACTGTACTTGAACAACAATAAAATTAAAAAATTTAAAAATAAAAGTATGAGTATACACCAAGATAGTAAGGGTGGTTGGTATGGCTGATTGCTGTTTTCTCCTATTGCTTCTCTGTAGTTTCTAATATTTGCATTATGTATATATGATATTTGCATGTTAAAATAATTTTAAAAATATAAGTAAATAAATGACTATGCCTCAAACAAAACACACTAATCAGCGAGAGCAGTGGTATCAGAATTTGTGCAAAAAACCTTCAAGGCGCTGGACAGTAATTGAGAAATGTTCAGTCCTGTTTTCTAAAATGCATTTAACTCTAGGCATGAGGAACTACCCAATGACACTATTTGCAAAAGCTCTTCATAAGTGTGAGAACTCACACACAGCTGTTCCTGTTTGCTGACCTAAGTCTTCCTTTCAAACATGCATAGATGCTTAGAATCTGCCAACCATCTGCTAGTTAAGACAACTTTGACCCTATTATATAATAACAACAAGACTAAAAACAGAACTTAGCCTTCCTTTTGTGTTTCTTCACGTATAAAAGCTAAAATCATCTGTTAAACAAAGCAACTCTACATATTGATAGAATAGCAATTTTAGAATATATAAGTATATATATGCATACACACACACACATCTTAAATGTACATATAATTTAAGGCCAAGTTAAATAATAAGAAAACAACACTAATATCTTGAATGTCAGGTGCTATATTGAAGACTTTGCATTATTAGCCTCTCAACTCTGTCCCTATCTCTCCTCCCACACCCTCCAATGGAATCAAGGATATAATGCATTACCAATAGTTCCCATGGTTTCTCATGGGAGAGAATCAGGATAATTTGAAAAAGCTTCTAAATGAATCTAGCACTTTGCATCTTCCCCACCAGGAGATTATTACTCTCTGACGAGGATAGGCTGCTCCAACCCTGAGATGGAGGGGAACTGCACCTAATTCATATATAAGGAATGTGAGATTTAGAAAAGCAGAGTAACTTGGCTGGCCGGGTACCTTAGTTGGTTAGAGCATCACCCTGATACACCAAAGTTTGCACCCCTGGGTTGGAGTACTTACAAGAATCAACCGATGAATGCATAAGTAAGTGGAACAATGAATTGATGTTTTTTTCCCTCTCTCTCTAAAAATAAAAAAAGAAAAAGAGAGAAGAAAAAAGTAAAGCAACTTGCTCTAGGTCCAATTTGCCTAACTTCAAAATTAATGATTAAAGTAGGATAAGAATGTAGGATTTCTGTGGTGAAGGCAGGACCTCTGCCTACTAGATCTCTGACTTCTTGGTGTGCATAAAGACAAGCGTTTTTCATGTTTATTACACATTCATGATCAATGGAGATAAATGTGATAAACTAAGAGACTCTAATACTCACTTCCTTCAGCCACTTGCTCTTGTACTGAGTACTTCTTTGTCTACTTTCAGGTAAGTGGCAAAAATAACCAACTCAAACAGGCTTAGAAAACATCTCATATAGAGAATTTATTTGCATATAAAACATGAAAGTCCAAGAGATAGACTTTAGATACAGCTGCACCCAGAAATGCAGATAATATTCCCCAAGGTCAATCAATCTCTCTCCCTTAAGGAAAAAAAGAGAAGTTAGTTTCTTCCTTTATCTCTGTTTTTTTTGTTTGTTTTTATTTATTTGTTTGTTTTTGAATGCAGGTTTTAGTCACAGACAAGCCCTTCCTCCTGGTGGCCACCAGCAACTCCAAACTTATCTTCTTCAGCTAAGCACCAACAGCAGAAAGAGAATATCTTTTTTTAAAACAAAAGTCCCAGGATTGCCACTCTTTGGTTCAGCTTAGGGTGTATGCCCATCTGTTAGCCAATCACATTGATCAGGTAGTAGCATATGGGGACTGACCAGGTCTGAGTCACATGACCACCCATGGGGGCCAAGCTGTCATCTTCTCATCTACAACCATTGGGTCTGAGAATGGAGTAGGTGTGGATCTGCTCAAGATGGGTGGAGGTGAGCAACTGATACTAGGCAAAAGCAGTTGTGCCTACCCTTGGTCTTTGCTACTGACAGGCAAATCCCTGAAACCACTCTGCCTAGTAGCATTTCTTGCTACACAAATCTCTGGTACTCATGGTACTAAGAGGAAATTCTAGAAAATTCAGAGTTGTTTAGTATTCTCTTATTGAATTATTTCTTAATATTTTTAAAATTAAATTTATTTTTAATTTAAGTGTATTTGGTATACAATCTTATATAGGTTGTATTAGTTGAAACTTCTTGGCTGAGGATTGCTAACTGCACCATGATCTAATAGTTCAGTTCTCTGAGCCCAGTCAATCTGTGCACTCCATTGTGATTTTAACTACCAGGTACATGACATGTGTGTGTGTGTGTGTGTGAGTGCACATATGTGTGAGTTTTGATCTCTAGAGAGATAACTCTGTCATCTATTTTGGTCTTCCTAAAATAGGTAACTTTGGCTAATTACATGGTAAAGTTAGTTATGCTGGAATCACATTGAAAAATATTTTATAATTCTTTGTTCATTTTACATTTCTGGTGATAAGGAAAAGAACAACACCCCTGGTGATTTTCAGTGATGAACTTAAGTCTTTGGAAGCCCTTACAAATTAGTAGGTTATTGATTGAAGACTACCTGTTGCCTTTTTGCTTACACGTTGGGTTTTTACATACTTTAGGACTTTATCTCTGGAAATCAGTTTGTCTCAAGGCCCTGGCATAATAATCATTATTTGGTTTCTGGTGTAATGCTATAACTTAATTCAGCAAACATTTATTGAAAACCTACTATGTATGGACCCTATGCTAGGCCCTTGACATATGCATTCATAACAAAATCCCTGTCTCCAAGAAGCACTAAATTTATGAAAGTGAATTCGGTAGGGAGTGATCTGAACAGATGCTCCAAAAGGTGTCTGATGAATAATTTAAACAGATACACAAGCAAATGGAATAGAATGTTAATGAATTAATTAAACCAGTCTGTCTGATGCACCAGGCAGTCTTCTTAGCAGTGGGCATGCAACAGTGAGAAGATGATCAAGACCCCTGTTGACATGAAACTTGCATTCCATTGTAACACACAGGCAGTAAACAGGCAAACCAAATACATGAATGCATGGTGACAGCCTTGGTAAGTGCTATGAGGGACACAAATGGGATTTGGAAATATAGCAATCAGAAAAGGCATCTTGGAGGAGGTGATATTTAAGGTGACTGGCCATGCATAGAACCAATTGAAGAACATTCTAGGCAACAGGAGCATGAATTGCTGAGTATTTGTGGTCTAAAGAGATGTCCAGGTTTTAAGTTAGAGTGGCTGGAACATAGTAAGCAAAACAGAGAGTGGCACAAGATGACACCAGAGAGCAAGGTGGGGGACTCTTTTCAGGGATTGAGAAGGCAGACGGAGAGTACGTATAAGATAACACACTCTACAGTTATTATCAGCCCAGAAAAGGTTGGGAATGGGGGGCACTCCAGGATGAGAGCTAGACCTTATCTTAGAACTTTTTAATTCTCATACAATATCCTCTTTATTCAGGAGACTGTACTTATTTTTCATTAAAGACTAATGAATACATAATAAGTGGCACATATTTAAGGTATATACTTTGATAAGTTTTGATGTATGTGCACACCCATGAAACAATCACTGCAATCAAGAGAATGAGCATTTTTAAGTCACCAAAGTTTTTTCCTGTCTCTTTGCCATCTTTCCCCCTAGCTCCTTCCCTCCTGCCTTCCCCAAGGCAGCTGCTAATGTTCTTTCTGTCCCTATACATTAGTTTGCCTTTTCTAGAATTTTATATAAATGGAAACATGGAGTAGGTGGGGTTTCTTTTTATAGCCATCAGGCCTACACAGAATTCAAATCTTCTAATCTTTTTTCCATGTGTATTTAGTGTCTTAAAAGAATCTTAAAAGTCACTTAGCAATAACCTCTTTTTCTATAATTGAGGTCCAGAACATGCGTTTGGTGGACTCTGAAGGACTGAGGAATTTTCTGACAAAAACATAGAGTGTCCCTTCACTTTTCTTCTTTCCATTATTATTTCCGAATATACAGTTGACCCAGAAAAGATAAAGAGAGACAAAAATGACAAAAGATTGGGCAGATGGGGAAGAGTGATGAAGAGGAAAAGCAAGGGACTATGGTGCTTAGTCACTCTGGGCCCAGAAATAAGATGCGGGGATGACCAATTTTCAGCTAATTAAATGAAATAAAATACATTTCACTAAAATGATGCTCAACATCATTTAATTCTGCTAATACAAAAGAACCTTGGAGTTTTCATGAACATCAACTCTGGACACAGAAGCATGGGGAAGAGGTAGTAGGGAACTCATGTTCAAGGGAAAGTGTGTGTGTGCTTGCAGAGATATGCTCATAGTCCGCACCAGCAACAACAAGGAGCTTCTTCATTTATATCTTACATACAATTTGTTCTTTACTTGCTTCCCAAAGATTTTGAAGGCACTCACAAGATACAGAACAATGTAACATATGGCTTTTAGTTGTTAAACTATACAGAGGCTGTGTATAATATTTATTCATCAATCCCTTTAGTAAAAACTCATTAAACACTTACTATCTCCAAGATATCATTCTAGGTACAGGCATACCCCAGAGACAGTGTGGGTTCAATTCCAGGTGAAAGCAATAAATTGAATATCACAATAAAACAACTCACAATTTTTCAGTTTCCTAGTATATAAGAAAGTTATATTTATTAACATACTATATTGTAGTCTATTAAGTATACAATAGCATTATGTCTAAAAAAGTACATACCTTAATTAAAACTACATTATTGCTAGAAAATGATAACTATAATCTGAGACTTCAGTTAGTCATAATCTTTTTATTTTTGGAGTATCTTGCCTTAATGTTGATGAAAATGCAATATTTGGGGGATGGGTGGGCTTGATTGGGAGTAAAGGGGAGAAAACTGTACTTGAACAATCATTAAAATTTTTTAAAAAACACACACACACAAAAAGAAAATGCAATATTTGTGAAGTACAATAAAATTAGATATTCCTGTACTGGGTATATAGTGGAGGACTAGATAATTTCTTCATTCTCTATATTTGCCCATATGTGTTTGTGTGTTTGAGCATGGTTCACTGGGATTGTTTAATATATTACTAATAGATTATAAAATATGGAAACCAACCCAGTGTATAGGAATTTAAATTAATAACACAGTTTGGCAATAGCTATTGCAATGAAGAATGCCCATCCTGTTTGATTCTTTAATTGCCTAGTAGAAATTTATCTCAGAGGTATACTCACCTATGTGCACAAAGATACCTGTATAATGAAACTCACATAGTCTTGTTTGTTGTTCCTAAATGCCCATCAAGGTAGGACTGATTGAACAAGTCATGATACAATACATCTGATTGAATACTGTGCATTTCTGAAAAGAATGAAGTTGAATCATCTGCACTGACATTGACAAACTCTTAGACATATGGTTAAGGGGGAATAAAGCAAGAAGCACAACAGCATGTGTGGTGAGCTTCCATTTGTCAATAGGATGGGAAAGGAGCCATAAATATGCTGTATACAGACACAACAGACACTGTTGAAGTTATCCCTGATCAGGGGAGCTGGAATGGGCAAAGGGTGACCTTTTAAAATTATTTTAAAATTTATAATGTGCATGCATCAGATTTTTAGTTTTATAAAACTAGCGTTGTAAAAATAGATAATAAATATATAAAGTAAGTAAAGGATAAGGAAGCACATAGATTTTCTAATATTTATCTTTGGAAGTCTTATAATTATTTTATGCAAAAGTCTCCTCAGGTTGCTATTCTGTCTCTCCTCTCTCTTTACCATACCCTGAAAGAAACAAACAGAATGGGGTCTTCCTGAAGTCCTCTCATCAGATTCCCACTACTGCCAATGAAATCAATGATGTATTAACTGCTTGTAGGAAACCTAAATCAAGATGGAGCCCTGAAGGAAGGTGATGCCCCCAAGTGGGTACATCCTACCTGGAAGGTGATGCTCCTTGGGGCACTGAGGGTGGCCATCTGTGAACCAGGTTGGGACAGGATGACTCAGCTCAAAAGAGGAGGGTCTCTGTGGTTGGAGGCTGGAAAAGGTGGTAGTAGAACTTTTCAGAACCCAAAGATCTTGAGTCCAGACTTAGGAGCAGGGACCCTAAGAATAACGACAGTCATATAAGGATGGAATTGCCTTTTTAATTAGAAAACACCAGTATATTCAAGGAGTGAGTAAAAAAGAAGAAGCTGATTCCAAACAGAAAAAAAATTGAGGTGAGCCCCTTGGGCAGTTACATTCATCCATCCATTCATCTATTTCTTTATTTAACAAATATGAACTGGCACTTTCTTTGGGAACCCACATTTTATTTGCTACATTCTTGGCATGTGATAGGGAAACATTGAGACCAAGTCGCTGCCCTCATTGAATCTTTAATTTCATGCCACGTGCCAAACAATTTCACAGACAAATATATACTTATAAACTGTGATAAGGATTATTGAGGAAACTTGAAGAGTAAAATGGATATCTCTGATCAGGTCATAAGAGCAGAGGAATTCTCATTCACCTGGATATTTAGAAACCTATTATTAATAATTAATAACATTATCCCCACTTCACAGCTGGGGACATAGGGGCAGACAGATCAAGCTACTTGCCCATCATAGCAAGTACGGGTGGAGCTAAGATTTGAACAAATTAATGTAGGGCTAAGGATTGCAGAGAAACTAAGCATGTACAGTTAGTTATTTTAGCTCTAAAATTCAAGACCTTCAGGAGCTCCGCTGTTCATAGATAGTAGAGATCTCTAGACACAAAGATTAGTCTGGTTGTTTGGTGACATTTGAAGTACTAATTTGGGACACAAAGAATCCTAAATGCTATCTGCTACTTATAGTTAAATGATGCAAAGGCCTGACAAAATAGAGACTGGCATTAATAGTCTAGACACGAGACTTTGGGTATTTTTATGATTGTAAAAATAATGCAACAAAGTAATAGTGTCAGGAGAAATATTAGTGACTGAAGACTGAAATGTCTACCTGCATTTATCCTAGTCCCCAAACAGCAATGAGTGATGAAGAACGTGGTGATTGTTCCCAGGGGCACTGGTGATATAAAATTAGGGTTCTTAACCTTTGGTTGTGGATGAACACCAAAGTTTTGAATTGCCCCCTGAAATGAGGGATCGTACAGTATTTCTGGGGCAAAGTAGTCATTCCTTTCTTATTCTCCCAGAAGGAGAAGGTGCAAAAAAAAAAGGTTATGAAAAACTGCTCTTTTCAAAAAGCCATGAAACTGTTGTTCCCTATCTTGAGACATTTGGCAAGTCTCATTTTCCTACAGATGTTGTTGGACATAAATTGATGATTTCAAGAAGCAAGTAGAATATTCTGCAAGGCTCAGTATTAAGAAATTCAATGTGATCAGATGGGGCTTTGTCAAATTGAAGCATTTGAATTAACTTACATTGTAAAAGTGAAAGTGTAAAGCTTTGCTTTTCTACTCAGCTAATCAATGAAGATTAATATTCTATGGGAATCTGATTTTGCAGATGGAGCTGAGCTGCACTATTTTCCCTACCATTTTTTCTTCATAGTAAATACATCATTTTTATTATACTGTATGAATTTACTTAGCTCTTTTAATAGCCTTTGTAAGAATAATGCTTCCTTTGATTATATTACATTTTTAAATGTGTGCGGTGTGTAATACAATTCTGCTGTGGGAGGGAGGGGGAGTGAGGGATAGAAGAGTTGCTGAATATATCAGCTTTACCAGCTTGTCCCTGGTGCTTTAAACCAGATGAAGAAATGCCTGGGTTTCCTGGGAGTTTTAGGAGTAAATTACTGAGTATTTGCTTGGATAAAAATGGTTCCTACCTGTGCCTCATATAAAACTTTTTCTACTGGGGAAGATTAGATTAATCTGAAAGGACTTGGTCTCTATAAAACTATTCTGGTTGTTACTTTGTACCTTTTTATCTTCAAGGTGCTGGCAAATTTATTTGATTTTTTTCCTCAAAGGAGGGAAATCAACTTTATAATTCCAGGGCTAACATCCACATGTATAAATTGATCAGCCAAACTGAAAAGCCGCTGATGGTTGAGTTAGCCTGTACTGTAAGTGTTCTCATTCACAATTGATAAACTGACTTCTCTCCTGCATTCTTGGAGGTTTAACCCTTGAAGGACAGATATAGCTTGACCTATAAAAAATGTACTTCATATGAGACAAGAGAAAGGAGGAGGAGAGGGGTAAAAAGAAATGAGATATTTCATTAGAGACAAAAATATACTGTTTTTATGCATTACACAAAATCTTAAATTATTAGAGTTCTCATTGGAAGAAATCAGAATCACCAAAACTTTCCCTTTGTATTTATGCTCCATTTATCTTGCATGCATTCAACAAATGGACCCTATGAAAGTATTTTGTCCATCAAGTTACTCTCAAGATCAGAAACTTTAGTAGCTGCATACACACTATTATGGGATTTTTTAAAAAAACATCCATGACTCTGATAGTTCAAGGTTCTTTTAAAGTAAGTCTCAATATATAAACTCTGTGTGTGTGTGTGTGCATGAGTCAAAGTGGTAAGCTCATGGCCCCTTGATTTAGAAACCCCACATCTCAGCTTTGCTTCTGCTGTTTATTTGCATGACAATGATCTTTTTTAGGTCTCTATTTTATTATTTTATAACACAAATAGTAGTAATAACAGAAATAATGGTGATGATAGCAATAAAATGCTACTTAACTGATGTTTCTGGGGAAAGAATGAAATCAGAGACCATACCTTCCAGTGAGTTCTTTCACTCTCCAGGGTTCACCACTGCTGATGTTGTTACATGAATACAGGGGTGAATCAAACTCATTTATGTTCATACAGAGAAGACTTTAAAGGCCTGACAAAATGAATAATTAAATATATCCATGTGTCCTTTATACATGTTCCTTGATGACCCTCCTCCTTTCCCCCCCGAGTTATCCACTCTCCCATCCTCTCTGGTTACTGTCAGCCTGTTCTCAATTTCAATGTCTCTGGTTATATTTTGCTTGCTTGTTTGTTTTGTTGATTATGTTCCACTTAAAGGTGAGGTCATGTGGTATTTGTCTTTCTCTGCCTGGCTTATTTCACTTAGCATAATGCTTTCTAGTTCCATCCATGCTGTCACAAAGGGTAGGAGCTCCTTCTTTCTTTCTCCTGCCTAGTATTCCATTGTGTAAATTTTTTCATCCACTCATTTACTGTTGGGCACTTAGGTTGCTTCCAACACTTGGCTATTATAAATTGTGCTGCTATGAACATTGGGGTACATAGGTTGTTTTGAATCGGTGTTTCAGGATTCTTAGGGTATAATCCCAGCAGTGGAATTGCCAGGTCAAAAGGCAGTTCCATTTTTAGTTTTCTGAGGAAATTTCATACCATTTTACAGAGTGGCTGCACCAGTCTTCATTCCCACCCACAGTATACTAAGGTTCCCTTTTTTCCACATCCTCACCAGCACTTTTGAGGGTGAGGTGTGGGAGGTGGTGATGGGTTGGGCAGGGGGGAGTGGTGAAGAAAAATGGAGACAACTGTACTTGAACAACAATACAAATTATTTAAAAAGACTGTAAAATAAATACACACACACACACACACACACACACATTTTCTGGGAAATGCTAAACTACAGTCAATTCAAAATTGAGCTCTGAGGGGCCCTTGAGTCCTGATACTATTCTATTGGATTGATTTGAATGGAGATCCAAAAGCATAGCTTACCATCTTTTTGGGTAAGAGTAATGTTCCATAGACCCTTACCATTTTTGGATTTAGATGTATTATTTGATCACATATTTGAGAGAAAAACACTGTGGTAAAATGTCTAGGCAGTAAAGGTGCTTACAAAACAAACAGTAAAAGCCCTTCTTTACCCCACTATTCCATTCTTTTCCTGTTGACCGAATACCACTAACACACTATCTATACGTATAGTAGATATCTATCACTTTCTATCTACAGATATATTAGGTAGGAACATGTGGCATTGCTGATATTATTTTAGCCTAGAGGAACATCCAATACAGTTTCTTTTGATTCAGTATCCTTTTCACTCAAGGAATACATTTTCGAGATCATTGCATGTCAAAAGTATAGATTATTTTGCTCTATTAAGACTATCTGATTCTGTATGTTATGGATGTGTCCTCATGTATTTGCATAGTTACTCACTCAGTAATAGAAATGCCATATGAACATCTAAGGACATGCATCTCTGTGTGCATGGGTAAATTTTAATGTAGGGTATAATTCTAGAAGTAGAAGCCTTGAACCATTAAAAAATTACACATTGTGCCATTCACATGGTGACTGCTTAGTAAATTTGTAACATTTGACAAATGATGAATATATGATGAGCTTTATGAAATAATTTTTGTTGTGTTTTTCCCTTTACCATTTAGTCCCTTTATACCTTTCTTGCAATCACCACACTGTTGTCCATGTCCATGAGTTCATTTTCCTTTTTGTTCAGTCCCTCCACCCCCTAACCTCCACCCCCCCACACTGCTAGCTGTCATCCTGCTCTCTCTCTATGAACTATATGGCAACAAACTGTATGACCTAGTCAAAATGGATAAATTCCTGGAAACATACAATCTTCTAAGACTAAATCTGAATAAACAGATTGTACCTAGTGAAATTGAAGCACTAATCAAAAAATTCCCAGCAAACAAAAGCCCTGGACTGGATGGCTTCACAGGTGAATTTTAACAACACTGAGAATTAGCACCTCTCCTTTTCAAACTATTTCAAAAAATTCAAGAGGAGGAAAGGCTCCCAAACTCATTTTACAAGGCCAACATTATTCTAATTCCAAAACAAGATAAAGACACTATAAAGAATATTATAGGTCAATATCCCTGACGAACATAGACACTAAAATACTCAATAAAGTATTAGCAAACTGAATACAGCAATACATCAACAAGACATACTGTGATCAAGTGGGATTTATTCTGGGAATGCAAGGTTGGTACAACATTCGCAAATCAATAAATGTGACTCACCACATAAAGAAAACAAAGTATAAAAACCACATCATGATATTAATAGATGCAGAAAACCATTTGATAAAATCCAGCACTTATTTATGATAAAAACTTTCAGCAAAGTGAGATTAAAAGGAACATACATAAACATAATAAAAGCCATATGACAAACCCACTGCCAGAATCATACTTAGTGGACAAAAAAGACAAGCGTTCCCCTTAATATTGAGAACAAGACAGGAATGTCTGCTTTCACCTCCTTTTTTCAACATAGTACTGGAACTCCCAGCCACAAAAATTAGAAAAGAAGAAGAAATAAAAAACATCCAAATTGGAAAGGAAGAAGTAAGACTGTCTTTATTTGCAGGTGACATGATACTACACGTAAAAACCCCCAAAGATTCCACCAAGAAACTGCTAGAAGTGACAAATAAATTCAGAAAAGTAGCAGGATACAAAATTAATATCCAGAAATCAGTTGCATTTTATATGTCAATGATGAACTCGCAGTAAAGGAAATTAAGAAAACAATTCCACTCACAGTTGCTTCAAAAAGAATAAAATACCTAGAAATAAACCCAACCAAGGATGTAAAAGTCTGCAATTGGAAAGTTAAAAGACACTGATGAGCTTTATGAGCCAAACAACTCTTACTTAGAATTTGGCAAAATGATTCCTCACCTCAGACTGAGGCCACTTTAAGGAGGGCAATGGGGTGGGGAGGAAAATATTTCAATTTTCAACTCTTAATTGTACATAAAAGACAAGTTCATTTTCAGAGGCAAAGCATTCATTATGTGGTATTCAGAAAGTTGCAAAATACTGCCTTGGCCAGAGTGGTTCAGTTGGCTGGATGTTCCTCTACAAAGCAAAAGATCACTGGTTCCATTCTGGTCAGGGCACATGCCTGAGTTGTGGGTTTGGTCCCCCTAATCAGGATACCTGCAAGAAGCAACCGATGGATGTTTCTCTCTCTCATCAATGTTTCTCCCCGTCTTCCCCTTTCTCTGAAAATAAATAAATAAAAATCTTTTTAAATAGTTGCAAAATACAAAACAATTAAGAAACAGATGTGCATGTATGTTTGTGTGCACGTGTGCACATGTACCTATACACATGTTTTGGGCATTTTATGTCCAATCTAGTATGAGAAATATGTAACCTTGGGGGAGCTGCCATTTTTCTATGGAGATCCAAGGTCATATATCTAACAGTTCTAAATTTCTAAACTGAAAGGAAGTACAGGATCATTGTACCCTTTAATAATGGCATAGAAATGAACCATGCAGTCTGCATCAAAGCATCAATGAGTGCTATTCATTTTAGGAAGCAGTCAGGCACTGTGAAAATTAGCACTGGAACATGGTTCCAAATGAAAGCAACACCACGGGCCTACTGAGAAACTGAGTACCGTATACTCATCTCCTCTAGCCCAAGATCCTTCTCTTCTGTCGTTTGAATGGGTCAGGAACACCTATTCATCACTGGCACAGTTTCTTGAACACTGAGATGTGTCCCTCCCTTCCTTCCTCTGTCTGGGTGGAATAAGAGACCTTGTAGTTTTTTCCTTTCCATTCTCCACCCTAATTTGGGGTTTAACCACATGGAACACCTTGATATTTGTCTAGAAAAGCTTCCTTTCTGTTTATGTGCCCATCTCTTTGTTAACGCTATCTTAGGTTTTGTTATGTTAACTGTTGTGCTTTTTACACAGCCAAAGCTGACTGATGAATATATCCTATTTGTTGATTGGTTTGCTTTTGAGCAAACTATAATTTGAAAAACTGAGTATGGAAGGGTCACTTGACTTTGAAGATGATGCTGTTAGGAATTGGAGTTGGGTTTTGAGGTTGCAAATAGGATAAGTGTTAGAAGACTATAGTAAAACATTTGCTTCAAAATCATATATTCCACAATGATCCACAAATAAGGTCCAAAATTATATAATTTTTAAGCATTTGTTTCTATGCCTTTTATGAAGAAAAATGGTATGCTTCCTTTACATCAGTGGTGAAAACCTCCCAGTGGGGTCTAAGTCTTTCCATGTTGATGAAACTTTAGAATGGCACTGATCCTTCATAGAAAAACATCTTTGAGCACTTGCTTATGTGCCAGGAATGTTGATATAAGACATATGAGGCAGTGAATAAGATATGCAAAAGTTCTACTCACAGAGCTTCCATTCTAATGGAAAACATGTGCTGATACTATTGTCTTCGTTATCTGTTGCTCTGTAACAAGTTACACCAAAACTTACTGATTAAAAATAGCACATACTTATTATCTCACAATTTCTGTGGGTCAGGAATCAGGGACATCTTTGTTGAATAGTTTTTGTAGGTGTTAGCTGGTACAACAGTCATTTCCAGGTTCTACTAGGGGAGATCCACCTCTGAGCCCTTGTAGGTGGCTGTAGGTGAGCCTCAGAAATTCTACTGTTCAACTCATTGACATAGACTTCTCTAGAAGGCTGCATCATGATCAGAGTGAGAAATCCAAGTCAGGGCAAGAGAGGATGCCAAAACATATAACACAGTCATTTTATTACTTCATCTTAGAAGTGATATCCCATCACTAGTGCTTACTCTCTTCACTGGAAATGAATCAGTTAATCTAGCCCATCTTTAACAGAGGCAGTCCCATGAAAAAATGGATCACTGGGGCTGTCTTAGATATTTCCTACCACATTCATTAAATATCTACCCTGGGGAATACTAAGCAAAACATAAAGTAACCATGGTGGCAACAATGGCCAATGTCATTTATTGAGTACTTAACATTGTAACAGCTTTGCATTAAGAGTAATGATAATAAAAGCTCACATTTATTGAGCAACCACTGAGTTCCAGGCACTGCACTAAATACTTCATATACTTCCTTTCATGTAATCCTTACAACAGCACTCAGTCCTTGGGAACTATTGTGTGTTCATTTTATAGATGAGGATACTGAGGCACAGGCAGCAATGATCTCTAAAGTTCCCTTCTCCATGTGACACACCATAGGTTCACATATGTGTCCCATTTACCAGCCACATATTAGGTCTACATTTATTTTCATCACCTTTGTAAATGTACAGACAATAATAAAACTCAGATAGCTAAGCAATCAATTCTCACTATCCCCACTACTCTGTCTCTGAAAACCTAGAGGTGAGGAATAATAACCCTTAACAAGTCATGAGGAATCATCCAAAGTACTTTTGAGGCAAAGATATTATATTTTGTGGCTATGGTTCCCAGTGGAGCCAGCAACATTGTAGTCATGTACACCAAACTCTCTTCTCTTCCCAACTTTTCCTCCTAAACCTATTTATGGAAATGAAGCCTCACTTCACAAGCAAATAAGTAGTCAATAAAGAGCTGAGCTCTGGATGTGTTGCTGTTCTCGCCTACTGTACATTTCCATTCAGTGAGTCTATTAAAGCTTAAAACTGAATCTTTTAGGAAAAAGAATAATCAACCCATGACACCAGTCAAAGGCTATGGGAATATACAGAAAATGCAATTTCTATGACTTGGTGGAATGCCAATGAAGCTGCCATCAGGTGATTCTTTACATGGCACTCTACTCACTTGTAAAGTAATGGAGATAGGGAGGTTTCTGGAGATTCCCAACATGCATTTTGCTGATGGCTATGTCTGCCTCTTCTATGTCAGCCCCCATGCCAAGCATTAACATTTAACAACACAAAGGGCCTAGACTATCTCCTCAAGGCATTTATAGTCTTCTGGGAGTGAATAGCCAGCAGATAACTTAAATAATGTATAATGTGTGCTAGTCAGAGAAGTTTAGGATTCAATGGGAACACATAGTCAAGAGGAGTGAGGCAGGGAAGGCTTCCTGGAGGAGGGATTGTCTAAGCTGACAGATGTAGGCCAAGAAAAAGTTAGACAAGTAAAGACAAAAAAGAGGACAGTTGACAAACATTAAGTAAAAATACCTAAACTCAACTGAAATTGTGATGCATCTGCACAACTGCAAAGAATTCAGTATATTGAAGAAAAGACAGCAAAGTGAAGGCTGGAAAGAGAAAGCAGAGAGGTGACTGATTGGAAAAGTAGCTAGGGTTCAGATCCTGATGGGGCTTTTATGCCACATCAAATATTTTATATTTGTGACAAGTGCATTAATGTATTTTTAAAGCAGTGGGGAAAAGGTTATTCTCCGATGAACAGCAGCCTAGCTCTTCTTTTATTAGTTTGGTGGACAATTTTGAATAGACAATAATGTGTTAACAGTCTTAATATTCTATGTTTCTATAAGCCATAGGGCCATGGAGGTGAGTCAGTATTATTATTAATGGTTATTAATAGCACAGTTTTTGGAATCAGAGGTTTATAAGTTGAAATTCCTGCTCAATACTTTGCAAAATGTATAACTTTTGAGTAATTGATTATCCTAAGAATCTTCATTATCTCATCTGAAAAATGGAGATAATGCCTCATAGAGTTTTCATAGAGGTTGTACTCATCTTCTATGCTGCATAAAAAATTATCACAAACTTAGAGGTTTAAAACAACATACTTCTATTATTCCACAGTTTCTGTGGGCCAAGAGTTGGGTATAGCTTAGCTGGGTGCTCTACTTAGGCTCTCAGAGACTGCAATCAAGGTATCTGCCAGGACTTGGTTCTCATCAGAGTCTTGCCTAGAGCAGGGTCTGCTTACAAACTCTCTTAGATTGTTGGCAGAATTTTCTTGCAGCTGTAGGATTTACAGTAGCTTACCATATTTTGCTGTGTGTAATGCACACGTTTTTGCCCAATTTTTTAGGGAAAAATAAGGATGTATATTACACATGGGTATAATGATTACATACCGTGGGTATAATAATCCCATGTATAATGGCACAAACCAAGTGGGTGTGCATTATACATGGTGAAATACAGTACTTATTCAAGCTAGAAATGGAAAGAATGGGAGAGGAGAAAGACCAAGCAAAAAAGGTGTTATAACATTATCTAATAACACATCATATCTGTTTTCACAAACATCCCATCCCCTTTGCTATATGCCTTTGGATAGAAGCAAGTCTCAGGCCCTGTGCCTACTTAAAGGGAGGAGCATGCACAAAGGCAGGGATACCAGGAGGTGGAGATCAATGTGGGAACCACCCAAAATCTGTACATCTCAAGGATCTAGTAGAATCATGTCATAAAAAGAATGAGTTTAACCTCATGACTGGCATACAGAGAACTTACTCAGACTATTAACTGTTGTTATCATTAGCATGTGATTTGAGGACAAAGTTGTAGAACTTTTCTATGGTTTGGGTAACAAGTACATAGTGGATGTACTAAACTGGTCACTTTTCTTGGCCAAACACTAATGAAGGAGAGGCCAAGATGACCTTTATCTGGTGATATATTTTGTAAATGAATAAAACCCACCATATGTAAAAGTAAGATATACCTGAAAGTCCGATTATATATTATTATTATTATTATTATTATTATTATTATTATTATTTATCTCTGAGGACCCAATAGTAAGGGTATATTAGAAAAAAAAGAGCAAAGCAAATGAAAAAAGTAGCAAACAGAAAGAAGGAGGTATTAAATATGAGAACAGAAATCAATGAAATTGAAAATTGACTATGAAAGTGGGGGGAAGGATAGGCAAAGGGGGTGAAGAGGGAAAACGGAGTGAACTGTAACAACATCAACAATAAGCATTATAAAAAAAGAAAATTGAAGAGCAATGAGAACAATCAAAATAAAACCAATCTTTTTAAAGTATAAAAAATTGATAAATTGATAGACAAAAATGATATGATAAAATTATAAAATACATACATTAATAAGGTAATAAGGAAATATCAAATCTATGCACATTTATTCAACAGCTTAGATGGAACAGACTAATTCCTTAAAAATCATTACCAAAACTCACCCAAGAAGGTTAAACCAATCTTCTAAAACAAAAAAATTATAGATCCAGATAATATCAGTGGTTATTCTACCAAACATTTAATGTTAGAAACATCAATATTTTACAATTTCTTTCAAAAATTGAAAAGGAGGTAATATGACTCAGTATTCTTATAAAGCCAGAACTAATCTGATACTAAAAGCAGGCAAAGGATGTACAAGAAAAACAAACTATTTTCCTCATGAAAAACAAACTGTTCTCCTCATGAAAACAGACAAAAAATTCTCAACAAAAGATTACACATCAAGTCAAGCAATATATAATAAAAATAATATAGCACAGGCAAGTGTGGAAACACAACCCAGGAATACAAGGCTGGTTTAATATTTGAAAAATCAATGTAGTTCACCATATTAACATAATAAAGATGAAAATAGCACATATCATATAAACTAATGGTAAAAATATTTTTTTAAAAAGTGATTATAAACTGATGACAAAAGCTTTACCTAATTGGAAATAGTGAGGAACCTTCTCAAACTGATAAATACCATCTACTAGAAACCCTATAGTTACCATTATACTTCACAGTGAAAGCCCAAAAGTGTTTTCTCTTAAAGCAGGAACATAAAAATAAGGTCTACTCTCATCACCCCCAGACAATAGTATCCTGGGAATCTTGAACAGAGAAATAAGGTGAGAAAAAGAAACACAGCATACTGATCAGGGAAGAAATCCAAGTATACCTATTTATGACAATATGATAATTTAGAAAATTACAAGAAAGCTCTCTCAGCCTCTTAGAACTAATAAATGAGTTTACTAGGGTCCCAGGAATCAAAGTCAAGATACAACTATTAATCATACATCTATCTACTAACAAAGAGCATTTGGAATCCAAAACTTACAAACCAACTATTTGCAATAACTTCATTTAAAAAAATTTATTGTTATTCTATTATAGTTGTCCCAATTTTTCCCCCTTTGCCCTCCTCTGCCCAGCCCACCCACCACTCCCATAGTCAATCCTCACACTGTTGTCCATGTCCGTGGGTCATTTATACTTGTTCTTGGACTAGTCCTTTCCCCTTCTTTCCACCATTATCCCCCTCCCACCCTCCTTCTGATCACTGTCAGTCTGTTGCAAGTTTCCACACTCGTGGTTCTATTTTGCTCATTAGTTATTTTTGTTCCTTAGGTTCCTCTTATAGGTGATATCATATGGTATTTTTATTTCATTGGCTTACTTCACTTAGCATGATTTCTGGTTCCATCCATGATGTCCCCAAAAGTAAGAGTTCCTTCTAGCCCTGGCTGGCATAGCTCAGTGGATTGAGCGTGGGCTGCGAACCAGGCATCGCAGGTTTGATTCCCAGTCAGGGCACATGCCTAGGTTGCAGGCCATGTCCCCCGGCAACCGCACATTGATGTTTCTCTCTCTCTCCCTCTCCCTTCCCTTTCTAAAAATAAATAAATAAAATCTTTAAAAAAAAAAAAGTAAGAGTTCCTTCTTTCTTTCTGCTGCATAGTATTCCATTGTGTAAATGCACCACAGTTTTTTGATCCGCTTATTTAGTGATGGACACTTAGGCTGTTTGCAGCACTTGGCTATTGTAAATAGCACTGCTGTGAACATTGGGGTGCATAAATTCTTTTCAATTGATATTTCAGGATTCTTCAGGTATAGTTCCAGCAGTGAATTGCTGGGTCAAAAGGCAGGTCCACTTTCAGTTTTGGGTTTTTTTTTTTTTAGGAAATTCCATACTTTTTTACACAGTGGCTGCACCAGTCTGTATTCCTACCAACAGTGCACAAGCGTTCCCTTTTCTCCACATCCTCACCAGGAGTTGTTTGTTGGTTTATTAGTAATGGTGATTCTGACCAATGTGAGGTGATATCAAATTATAGTTTTAATTTGCATCTCTCTGATGGCTAGTGATGTTGAGCATCTTTTCATATGTCTATGGGCCATCTGTATGTCTTTCTTGGAGAAGTGTCTATTCAGGTCCTTTGTCTATTTTTAAAATTGGATTGTTTTCCTTCCTGGTGTTGAGTTATATGAGTTATTTATATGTTTTGGAGATCAAACCCTTGTCCAATATATTATTGGCAAATATGTTCTTCCATAGGGTCATTTCCCTTTTTATTCTGGTAATGGTTTCCTTAGCCATGAAGACGCTTTTTAATTTGATGTAGCTTCAAACAAATGAAATAGTTAGGTATAAATAAAAAAATCTAGTAAAGAATTTTATGCTGAAAACTATTAACTGTTCATGAAACTAATAAAAGATCTAAATGGATAGAGAGCATATTGTGTTTATGGATTAGAAGACTCAGAATAGTAAAAATGTTAATTCTCCACAAACTGTCCTAAAGATTTAACAAAATACAAATCAAAATCCCTGCATATTTTTTTGTGGATATAAACATAAGAATTCTTAAACTCACATGGAAAGACAGAGGAACTACACTAGTCAAAATAAAGAATAAATTTAAGTAAACATTTATTTCCTATCATCTTAAGAGTAATCAAGATAGGGCAGAATTAGCAAACAGTAGACATGTTGAACAATGGAACAGAATTGAGATCTTGAAATAGACCCACAATGACATACTACTTAATCAAATCTTGGAAAAGGTGAAAAATAAGGGAGAAATATTTTTTTTCAATAAATGGTGTTGAAACAATTGGAAATCCATATGCATAATGTATGTACCTCACCCTAGGTCTCATACTTTAATTCAAAATTAATTCAATATGAATTATAGATCTAAATGTAATATGAAGAGCTATAAAATTTTGAAGAAAAAGCTGGAGAAAGCACAGGGTACAGCAAAAGTAGGTTTACAGTTATGAGTACGCAAAACAGAAATTATTCTTGTATTATTAGTTATCAACTATTGTATTACTTTCCTTAGGGACAAATGTAAACCTACTGTTGCCCTACCCTGTATTCATATCCTGGTGAGTTAAAAAGTTTATAGATGTGACATCAAAAGCACAACTGAAACAAAAAAGATAAATTTGTCTTAATCTTTTTTAAAAGAATTAACTGCAAAGGATTCCATTAAAACAAGGAAAAGTCAAGGGATAAACTGGGAGAAAATAATTGCATATCACCTTTCTGACAAAGGACTGCTATCAGGAATATATAGTGAACTCTCAAAACTCAAGAGCAAGAAAAGAACCCAATTTAAAAAAATAGGAAAAAATTGGAATAAAAATTCACTAAGGAGGATATTCATAAGGCAAATAAGCGTGTGGAAAGATGTTTACTATTAGTAACAATTTGAAAAATGCAAATTAAGACTGAGATAAGATATCACTAAAGCACATAGTAGAGTGCATAAGATTAAAAATATTGACAATATCTATTGCTGGCAAGGATTTGTAAAGTAAGGATTTCTCATGTTTTGCTGGTGAGGTGGTAAAGTGGTACAGTCACTTTGGGAAACATTTTGACAGTTTATTACAAAGTTAAATGTGCTTATCCTGTGGCTCAGCAATTGTAGTCTCGGGTTTTACCCAGAGAAATGAGAACTTTCATTCACACAAAAACCTGTAAGTACTGTTTATAGCAGCTCTATTTATAATAATCCATAACTGGAAATGACCCATACACGTTCAAATAAGTGAATGAGTAAATGAACTGTGGTACATTCATGTTACAGAATATTACTTAGCAGTAAAAAGGAACAAACCATTAATACATGCAAATACCTGGATTTATTTCAAGGATAAGATGCTGAGTGAAAAAAGCTGCCTCTAAATATTACGTAGACACATAATATCTATTACATTGATATGAATCCATCAAATGACATTCTTGAACAAATCTTTGGGGATGGAGAACAAACCCCTGGTTGCTAGAGGTTAGGGATAAGAAGAGTAAATGCCAAGGATTAGCACAAAGGAGATTTTTGAGTAATAGAACTATCTTGTTTCCTAGGTTCAGCAACAATTACAAAAATCTCTACACTGTGTTAAAAGTTATAGAACTGCACCCTCAAAATGCCATTTACAGTATATTAATTTGAACAAACAAAATAAGTATGAGTTTCTATACAATAAATTATATGAGAATATAGCCTTTACATATTTTTTAATGTTTATATCTCCAGCCCCTAATATAGTTTCTGGCAAAATTGCACACCTCAAACATATGTGAATTGAATAAAAAAAGATTATTTAATAAAAGCTGTATGTTAAGAGCTAGTCTAGGGAAAACAGTGGGCCTACATGTATATTTATATTTATACAAATATACTTTGCAACAACAGATTATTTACCATTAATAAGGTATACTGTTCTATATTTAGAATTTGCAATATAAGGAGGCCACTGTGTTTCACACAGGAGCCAGAGCAGGGATGGGGGGCAGGGGTTGGTCACTTGATCAGCATTTTTTTTTTTTAAGATCACATAGCCTGCGGTGGAGAAGAAAAGGACAGAAGCAAGAACGAAAGCTTTATGTTTTAATCAATGCTACAACAATGAATATTATTTTACATTTATGTTTGTGCATACATTATCTATCTAATTCTAAAAATGGAATTACTGGGTCAAAGGATATGTATATATAGAAATGTCACATATACAAGTACATGATCCTTCAAAATGGCTGTAGTGTTTTTATACTTTTACCAAATATCAGGAGAGCTTTAAATAGAGTTTTTGGAGTGATATATGTTGATATAATATCTGTAATTGGAAATATGTATTGCATACTTCTCTAACAGTTCCTCCCTCCCTTCCTCCTTTCCTCTCTTCCTTCCTTCCTTCCTTCCTTCCTTCCTTCCTTCCTTCCTTCCTTCCTTCCTTCCTTCCTCCCTCTCTCCCTCCTTTCCTCCCTTCCTCCCTCCCTCCCTTCTTCTTTTATTCAATAATAAGAACTTGTTGGTTTTAAAAATACTTCTAACAATGTCTTATTCAATAGGGTAGCATATTATACCTCTGACTTCTCAGCTCCCTTTATATCCCATCCCAAAATCTTAACATCAATTTGACCCAAAAATCCCCCCAAGCAAACAAACTCCCCACAACATGAAGAACAAGCAGCTGGCTGTAGCACAGAGGCTGCCCTTGTGAAAGCTGTGCATCCCAGGACTCTGATTCACAAAATACTAAAGTACATTCCTGAAAAATGAATCTTTCACCAGCCAGTGACAGACTTACAAACTAATTGAGAACTGAGTCCTGGAAGAAGAAGGGCCATTAGCTCAGTTACACGCACAGGTAGACATGTTTACATGTTGAAAGTAGTCTTTTTAAGGACAGCATTTGGTTTTGGATGAAGGCAGCTCTCTGTCAAAGCTAACATATTGGAAGAAAACCAAAAGTGGTAGGATGAAGGTTTTCTGCTTATGGGCAGAGAGCAGCAGAGCTACATAGGGGTGAAGGGTATGCTTGGCAATCGGACCTGAGTTCAGATATCAGTTCTGTCACTTACCAGATGTAAGGCTTTCAAGTAATGGCTCAGTCTTCATAAACCTCAGCATCCTCATTCATGCAGTGAACATAGAAAGACTATCTTCCTCATAGGGGCATGAGTATTAACTGAGGTAATGTATTTAGATCATTAGCAGTGTGGCAAGCAAACAGTGGCTCAATAAATATTAGATAACTCTCACTGGCATCAACTTTTTTATCCATGGGAACTTGTGTTTAAATGTCCAGTGTTTTTTTTTTTGTTGTTGTTGTTGTTGTTAAAATTTCATATTGTCTTGGATTAGGAGCAGTTTTCCAGTACAAAGTATTTTGTTCCTCTGGAAAATAAAGATAGCACACATTTCCTGAGCACTTATTATATGCCTTGTCAGGGATGGTTTCAAGCACTTGTGTTCATTCTCTCCTCTCCCTCTCACAGCACGTAACCAGGGAGATGGATTCTGCTGCCTCTACTTCACAAGGAAACTGATGCACAGTGGCAATGAATTATTTGCTCCAAAATTCAACCTAAATTGTTCTTTTTACAAATTTTATTGATTACAGTTCCAGCCTCAAACAGTTTTAAGAGGCTACCTCTGATGTTAATTCATAATTCTCAGGAGAGAGAATCTAAATGTTCCTCCCTGGACTTCTTTGCTCTAAATAGCTGTGGACAAGGGAAGTGTACTGTGGCCAGTGTCCCAGCCATTTGAGTAGATGACAGTCACAGAGAGAAGAAGTGTCTGTGGACTGGGTACAGCTTTCTTCCAAAAACCTAAAAATATTTAATATTTTACATGTTTTCTTTGTTAATGGGTGTTGCCAACAATGATGACATTACCCACTGTACGTATCACACTTGTTTGCTTGTTTGGTTGAAAGAGAGGAGAAAGGGTTAAAAACAATAGTAACAATAATACTGTTAAGTGTAGGTAGTAGTGTTTCCTATATGTCAGATCAGGTTAGAATTATTTTATAAATAACAACTTATATGATATTTTTAGTGTATGGGGTTGTAATACTATTTCAGTGTAATACTATTATCATCACCATTTTATAAATACTGTAATACCACAGAATGAACATATGCACACAGCACATACATGAGCATGTGCATAATACCACAGAATGAACACATGCACACAGCACATGCATGAGCATGTGTATGCACATCTATGGTGTGTGATGTGTGCACCGTGCATATGTGTTGTGTGCATGTGTGTACACCCATGGTGAGTGCAGTGTGTGTGCACATGGCATGTGTGTGCATGGCATGAATGTGGCATGTGCGTGTGGTGTTGGTGGTGTGTGCATGTGGCATGGGTGTGTATTTTGGGAATTAGCAAGTCAATGCTGAGTTTGGATAAGGTTTGATTCAGGAATGAGTGTAATGACAATTCAAGGTGTGGAGATGATTTCAGATAAATTCATCACTAAGCAATGAATGAAGTTTTTTTCTAGTAGACTGGGTTGTATACTCTTTGGAAATGAGCTCTTTACTTCTGCATATTTTTTGTATGTAGAAATGTAGCCCCGTGGAGACTAGCTGAAGCCTCATCACATCTCATTAGGGTGACCTGACAAAGGAAAGATAGTTTATAAAAATATAAGGACTTTTAAGCAGCTTTTATTTTATTTTATTTTTAATCCTCACTCAATGATATGTTTATTGATTTTAGAAAGAGAGGACAAGAGAGAAAGAAAGAGAAGCCGGGAGAGAGACACAGAGACAGAAACAGAGACAAAGACAGAGAAGAGAGAGAGCGAGATATGAAAAAGAATTATCGACTTGTTGTCTTCCACATGCACTGGATCAAACCCACAACCTATGCATGTGCCCTGACTGAGAATCAAACCCATGACCTTTTAATGTACAGGATGACACTCCAACCCACTGAGCAACCTGGCCAGGGCAAGCAGCATTTATTAATCAGGACCTTTGTGGTTGTAAGTGATAGACTCACAACTCAGCCTTAGGTAGAAGAGAGAATTTATTGGCTTACATAACTGCAAAGAGCAGAAAGAGACGGGGTTCAGAGAAGCAAATATATCACCTGAAATCTACTTTCTTTTTTGCTCAGCTTATCTGTGTTCACATCATTGCTAGGGGCTCAAGAACTGTAGCAGTTCCAGGCTTATTTTCCACCAAATGGGCAACCCTCGTGGAAAACAAATGCTCTCTTTCTAAATATCATCACAAAAAGAGGATTTTTCTTTGATAGAATATCAGTGTGTACTAAATGCTAGTCAGTTTTATGTACTTTATATGTATTAACTCTATCATAACCTTTAATTCTTACAATAAGCCTATAAAACAGACACTATGATTTTAAGGTGTTGAAATTATGGCCCAGAATGATTATGGTGTATCAGTTATGGCTGTGTAACAAACAAGTCCCAATCTTAGTGGCTTTAAAAAGTAACCATTTGTTCTTTCCCACGAAACTTTATATGGTAGTTCTGACCTTAGCTCTGCTTGCTCATGAGCCTGCCATTGTCAGATCAGGTGGGACCTTAATCTTCTAGTATGGCCTTGGCTGAGATGGCTCAGTCTTGCTCCACCTGTCCCTCACATACCCTCTGCAGGTAAGCCTGGTTCTCATAGTGAGGTAGAGAAGCCACAGTGAGCTAGCACAATTGCGCAAGAATAAAAGGGCAGAAGTGCTGAAGGCTTTCTACCCCTTCTAGCTTTAATGAAACATAATTACCATAGAACATTGTATCAGTTTAAGGTGTATAACATGATGATTTGATGCATGTATATATTATGAACTGATTACCACAACAAAGTCAGTTAACACAGCCATCACCTCACATAACTACTTTTTTTTCTGTGAGGACATTTAAAGATTTACTTACTCTCTTAGCAACTTTTAAGCATATAATGCAGTACTGTTAACCACATTTACTAGGCTTTATATTAGATCTCCACAACTAATTCATCTTAAAACTGGTAGCTTGTAACATTTGAGCAACACCTCTGCATTTCCCACATTCTCAGACTCTAGCAAGCACCATTCTACTCTGTTTCTATGAGTTCAGCAATTTTTAGACACTGCTTGTGAATGAGGTTATACAGTATTTGTCTTTCTCTGTCTGACTTATTCATTTAGCATAATATCCTCAAGGTTCATCAATGTTGTTACAATGGCAGGATTTTCTTCTTTTGATGACTGGATAATCTTTCTTTTATCCATTCGTTCATAATTGGACACAGGTTGTTTCATGTGAATAATGCTGCACTGAACATTGGGGTGCATATATCTCTTTGACATAGAGACTTAATTTCTTTCAGATATATACCCAGAAGTGGAATTGATGGATCACAGGGTAGTTCTGTTTTTAATTTTTTGAGGAATCTCTTTATTGTTTCCCATAGTGGCTATACCAATGGTACACAGGGTTTTCTTTTCCTTATGTCTTCACCAACACTTACCTCTTGTCTTTTTACAATAGCCATTCTAACAGGAATGAGGTGATTTCTCGTTGTGAATTTAACTTGTATTTCCCTGATGATTAGTGATATTGAGCATCTTTTCATATACCTTTTGGCCATTTGTATGTCTTCTTTGGAAAAATGTTTATTTACATACTCTGATGATTTTAATTGAATTAGTAGTCTTTTTTCTATTGAGTTTTATGAGTTCCTTATGGATTTTGGATGTTAACCCCTTATCTGATATATGTTTTGCAAATATTTTATCCTGGTCAGTAGGTTGCCTCTTCATTCTGTTGATTGTTTCTTTCACTATACAGAAGCTTTTTAGTTTTATATAGTTCCACTTATTTATTTTTATTTTTGTGGCTTTTGGTTTTGGTATCATATCCAAAAAACATTGCCAAAACCAAATCAAAGAGCTCTTTGTTTATGTTTCTTCTAAGAGTTTTATAGCTTCAGGTCTTACATTTAAAACTTTAATCATTTCAAGTTAATTCTTGTAAGTGGTGTATAATAGGAGTACAATTTAATTCATTGGCCTGTGAGTATCCAGTTTCCCCAACACCATTTATGAAAAGGGCTACCGTTTCCCCACTGAGTATTCATGAGTATTCTTGGTTCCCATGTCAAATATTGGCTGACCATATATGCATGGGTTTATTTTTAGGTTTTAACTCTGTCATATTGATCTATTTGTCTGTTTCTATGCCAGTATGATACTGTTTTGATTACTATAGTCGTATAGTGTAGTTTGAAATTAGGGAGTATGATGCCTCTAGATTTGCTTTTCTTTCTCAATTTTGGTTTGACTGTTTGGATTCTTTCATGGTTCCATATCAATTTTTGAATGGTTTTTCTATTTCTGTGAAAAATACCATTTAAATTTTGATATTCTGTAGTTCATTTTGAGTAATATGGACATTTTAACAATGTTAATTCTTTTGATCAACAAATGCAGGTTATCTTTTGATTTGTTTGTTTCTTCATGTTTTGAAGATTTTATTTATTTATTGTTAAAGAGAGGGGATGGAAGGAAAAAAGAGAGGGAAAGAAATATGGATCATTTTTTTCTTATAACACCCCCAACTAGCGGCCTGTCCTGAAACCAAGGCATGTGCCCTGACTGGGAATCAAACTGGTGACCTTTTGGTTTGCAGAACAATGCCCAACTCACTGAGCTATACCAGTCTAGGCTCTGCAATTTTTTTAGTCAATGTCTTACAGTTTTCAGTTTATAGATTTTTTCCTCTTTAGTTAAATTTATTCCCAAGTATTTTATTGTATGTGATGCTATTATAAATAGGAGTGTTTTTCTTATTTTTCTTTTAGCTAGATCAATAATTTTCAACCAGTGTATTGTAAGAATTTTTAAATCATGCAATACCTGACTGTTTAGTCAGGGACACTGATCTCTTTGCCCTTATTTATTTGTCAAATAAAAGAAAACCAACACAACACTAGCTATCCAGTGTGAATGAGTCAAAATTTTACCTATTGTCAGATCATCAGAAAATATACTTTTTGGTGTGTGCAGAATTTTAGTAACTAGCTTATGTGTGCCATGAGATGAAAAAGATACAAAATCGCTGAGCTACATTGTTGTTAGAGTTTGAAATGCAGCTGGATTTTGTATATTGGTTCTGTATCTTGCAACCTTACAGAATTTGCTCATTAGATCTAACAGCATTTTGGTGGCATCTTTAGAGTTTTCCATCTATAAGATTGTGTCATCTACAAACAGAGATAGTTTTACACCCCTTTTTAATGTGGATGCCTTTTTCTTTGTTTCTTGTCTAATTTCTCAATGCCTTTTGAGGCTTATTCTTGGAACTGAAATGCTGTCACTCCTGCTAATTTTTCAGTCCAGTCCAGATTCAAAGGGTAAGGAAGTAGATTACCACTTCATGGGAGGATATTGGTAGTCATGTAGAAAAGCTACTTTGATAGACGAGAAGGTAGCGAATTAGGAGTATTTTTGTAATCAAGTCTATTACAGTGATTATAAAACATGTTCAAATTTACACTTCCAGAAGGAATCAAACCAAGTCAGTCTGACTCTAGAGTTGAAATTTCTAACCATTACAATGTTCTTAGTTTGTAAATTGCTTTGATTGACTCAGCTTGAATTGTGGTCCCACAACTGAACCAATCATTTTGGCCAGAGCAATGAAGTATTCTCATTGGTTAAGCTTGGGTTGTGTCTACGTCATTGAGGTGAGGTAGAGCAGTCAACCCCATCTGAATCACAGGTACTGGAAGTAGTATAAGGGTAGTGACAAAAAGGAAAATTGTTTTCAGAAGAAGGAGAAATAGATAGACATCAGAACACAAAAATAATGTCCTCCACTGAGAGGGGTATAATAAATGCAGTGGGCATGCAGTTCAAGGGGAAAGCTTTATCTTAATATTTTTGGATTAAAAATGGAGGGATTTGCCTTATGTACTGAGGAAGATAGAATTTCAGTTAACTTTAATTTTATGCATCTGGTGGATAGCTGCACAATGTGAAGTCTCATATAGGAATTATTGAGAAATGTCTAATAAGAATAGGGCAGAAATATCAAACATTGAGAGTCCAAATAGAATTGTCTGAATTATTTTTCAATTCTCAGGAGCTTGCACAACTTCTGGCTTAAAAAAACACATTTATCACACTATGAAAAAAAGGGTGGAAGAGTATATGGATGGATAGTAGTTGTATGAATCTATGGATAGATGGTAAAGAGATGGATAGATAGATGGTTGAGTGGATGGAAAGATGACAGATGAATAAATAAGCAATGAATTAATCTCTGCATGATAGCTTGAACCATGTTGCTTTCACTTCCTATATCAAATTTTATTTACTAACACCAAATTGGACATTTCTTCACTTCCATCTATATCTGGCTTCTATGTCGTCACCCATTTAGTTTCTTCTGTTTTAGAATCTGTTCCTTTTTTCTGGTTTAACCTTCCTCAGTTTTCCAAGATTCATCATTTTGAAGGAAGCTGAAGGTGTTAGGTGAATTTTCACTGCATTCCTGTAATTCTCTGAGCATGTTTATATTATTACACTTAGTGCTTTTGTGATAATCATTCTTTTACACACTTACAAGCTCCTCCAAGTCTACATCATTGTCATTCATTGCCACACCCCAAGGTGTAACATAGACCCTGACCCAAAGAGATTGCGTAGTAAGTATATTTTGAATGATTGAATGAATAGATTATTAGTCAATGTACAAGTACTGTGATTTGATAAAAATATGCGGGATCTATGAAAGAGATGTAGATTTTATAGCCAACGATATTTTCAGTGCTCTTTCTTTGATAAATATAAAATGAATAAAAATTAATGATAAGCAATATCCTAGAAGCCCATTTTTGGCAAAATTCTCCCCTTTGAACATTGTGTTTGGAGTTTTTCAATGTGTTTTAAAAGAGTAGGCAAAATCTAAGGTGGAGATCAAGAACAATGCCAACCTTCTTTGATCACTTGTAACCTTTCAGGCAATTCTGGGATGTCATCAAGAGGAGATCATTAGGGGACAGTGGTACTGGAATGACTGTTTTCAGTTTTTTGATCAATCCCATATAAAGAAGCCATGTTGCTTATAAAGGGGAGTAGCCAATTATTTTACTGTAATCAGATAGGTATTTTACAAGTGAGGAACTCCTAACTTTAAATCACCTTTTTGAATTGGTGTTTCAGGATTCTTAGGGTATAATCCCAGCAGTGGAATTGCCAGGTCAAAAGGCAGTCCCATTTTTAGTTTTCTGAGGAAATTCCATACTGTTTTCCACAGTGGCTGTACCAGTCTGCATTCTCAATTCAAAAGAACCTATGCACTCCAATGTTCATAGCAGCACAATTTACAATAGCCAAGTGCTGGAAGCCTAAGTGCCCATCAGTAAATGAGCGGATCAAAAAGCTATGATACATTTACAATGGAGAACTATGCAACAGAAAGAAAGAAGGAACTCCTACCCTTTGTGACAGCATGGGTGGAACTGGAGAGCATTATGCTAAATGAAATAAGCCAAGTGGTGAAAGACAAATACCATACAATCTTACCCACAAGTGGAACTTAATCAACAAAACAAACAAGCAAGTAAAATATAACCAGAGATGTTGAAATAAAGAACAAACTGATGGTAACCAAAGAGGAGGGGGCAGAAGGATAATGGGGGAAACAGGGGAAGGGCCATCAAGGAACATGTATAAAGGACACATGGATAAAGCCAATGAGGGTAGGTTTGAGGGTGGGAGACGGGGATGGCAGGGAAGGAGGTGGTAGGGGGGAGAAAATGGAGACAACTATACTTGAACAACAATAAAATCTGCCATTAAAATTATTAAAAAATAAATAAATCACCCTTTTTATCATAAGAATAGCGGTTTCTGCTTAGACAGTGCTTACTTTGTCAAGTACGGGCTGGCCACTTCATGTTAATTGCTTATGCTCAGATGGGTTATGCAATCTCCATTCTAGAGTTCAGGAAACTGATGGAGAGAGGGTTGAAGAAACTCACTGGAAGCCACATGGTTGGCAAGTGACTAGAGATGAGATTTGAACCCAGGTTCATTTGACTCTGAACACTGCAGTGTTTTCTGTGTACTATCCTGCCAACAGAGAGTGGGCTGCAGTTGAGATAAGCAGAGCCTCTTTTGGATCTGATGTCTTTTGTTTCTGACAGATAGAGAGCCAAGCATTCCCACCTGCATCTGAGCAAAGCTGTGGTGAAAATCAGCTACTCAGCCCCTTGGAAGGGATTTTATTTGGGAGTCTGTTAATGGCCCTGTGAAAAAAAGTTAAATTTTTCAAAATGGTATAACTCTCAGGGGTTCACATCTTAAGTCTAGTGGTGACAGGCTTTCACTATGTTAGAGAAGTAGTCCTTAAACCCGCTGTGCGTACAAGGATCACTATGGTTTAAAAAATACTGATGCCCAGCCTTACCCCCACCACCTCATTCAGTGCACCATTATTTACAATTACCAAGAGGTAGAAGCAACCTAAATGACTGTGTATAGATGAATGGATAAAGCCAGTGTGGTCTATCCATACAATAGAGTAGTATTCAGCCTTTTAAAAGGAAGGAGAATCCTGTAATATGTGATAACATGGGTGAACCTTAAGGACATTGTACTAACTTGCAATAAGACAAATGCTGTATGATTCCATTCGTACAAGGTGCTTTGAGTAGTCAAACTCATAGAGACAGAAAGTATAATGGTGGTTGCCAGGGGCTGGGGATAAAGCAAATGGGAAGTTATTTTTAATAGCTATAGAAACTCAGATTTTCAAGAAGTAAAATTACAAGAGATTTTTTTGTACAACAGTGTGCATATAGTTAACAATATGGTACACTAAAATGACTGAAATGGTAGGTTTTATGTTACATGTTTATACAACAATACAACATACTGATACCCAGCACCTCACCATATCAAGTAAATGAAAATCCCTCTGTGTGACATTTGGACTGACCTCATGAATAAAATCTCTGTTACTGAAGTAAGTCTCCAGACCTGGGATCCACCACTTCAGAGCAGTTGAACCAGCAGTCTATAAGACCAGCTGGTTGTCAGAATCTCTTTGGTTCATGCAAGCCTTCAAATTCCTGAGCCCCACCCAAGCCATTACAAATCAGAATGACTGAGTTCCAGAATCTTCATTTTGAACAGAAGATTTTTTGTTTTCTTGTGATTCTAATGAATTTGCAGATCAGAATCAGAATGACACCATTGTTATATCATGTGCCCTGGTATTTTCTTGGCTCTCAGGAGTGACCTCATTATTACAGAACTAGTTTTTGATATTTTGATTTGGATATAGGAGAAAGGCAGGTTTTAATACCAGAATTTGTTACCTAGAAAAGGGTTTAGTATTATATTCTCAATGTGTTGGGGGGTAGAGGGAAAGAAAGGACATATTCGAGAAATCATATTCAACATCATAAAAGAATATTTGGTGCAAATATTTGGTGTATATCTGGTGCAAAAATAGTATATTATATATAAGACATGGACATTAAACTTGACAAGTTTTGGCTGTTGGGGTATTTGCCTTCTAGACTCTTGTTTCTGTGAATCTGTACATTTAAATATGGGATAAGAATATTGGGTGGAGATCATTGCAATAGTCTTGTTTTTGAAAAGAGAAATAGTTAACATGGTTGAGTAGCATTAAAATATAATCAAGATTCTTAAAGGAAATGTGATTTTGGTAGCTTTTGTCACAATAAAGAAAGACTTACTGACAGGAGGAGGAGAAGGAAAATAACAACCGTTACCGTAAAGTGGGAAGACATGCATATGATTAAAGCCAAAGAAACCTTCCCTTTTACTCCAGAATAAATATATATTTCTAAAGTTTACTTACATTGGTGGAAGGCAAAAGACAAAAATAAACTGTTTCTTTTAAAGATGGCGTTTTTCTGGGTTGTGCTCACATGTTCATTATTTCTCTAATAGCATGTCATTAAGAAAAGTAATAATTGATCTGCCGTGAAAGGAAAATAATGACCAGCATGACTCCTTTGCTGTCAGCTCGCTTGTACTCCAAGACGTAATGTTCACTTTGAAATATCGTGGCTAATCCAAAATATATACAGCGAAACAGAAAAACAGCATCAGTTCCAAATATGAATACATGATCTGCTACTTAATATGTCAGTGTATTTGTCAGGTTGATAACATTAGGCTCTGCGGCATTCAATTCTAAGCCTTGCAATATTTGAAGTCTGGTATTGTGCTTCACTAAATTTAATACATGGGCCTCAGTAATGGAGGGAATCGTGTTAGCACTTGGCAGTTTGTTATGCTGTATAAAATTGACTGCCCTGCAAATACAATAGCGATCGTAAAAACGGTGGTCAGCAGAGGGGTGTAATGCATTTTTGAGGTTTCAGTAAAGGTCCAGATGAAATTTATTGAGATTTTTGCCATTTGGGTGATGATCAATAGAGCTGTGCTAATAATTTGTTGTGAGGACGCTCTCCGGGGATATGACATTTTGCTGCGAAACTTTGGAAATTCAGAAAGTAGACTAAAGGATGATACTGCCCTAGTATATATAACCGTCAAAGACACGAACACCACTCTGAGAGAGGATTTACAGTGACGGTGATTATTCCTTCCGGCATGGAGGATGCAATGTACTCAATTATTGATATGTTCTCATGCATTTCCCAGTTTGGACTCACAATCATTTGATTGCATTGCTGTTTCAGCCCAGAGTTTTGTGGTGGGTTTGTGTTTAATTTCATTCACTGTTTCCAAATTGCTAGCCTATTTTCTTAATTATGTCATTGATTTTTTTCTTTCACTATGGCCAGAAAATGATCTTCTTTGAAGTAAGGCATTCCTGTTAGCTTTCATTCATGTCAACAGAGCCTGCTTGGAAATCTGGACAATTAAATCTACTTTTCTTGTTGCGTTGGGGTTACTGGTGTACACAGTGCATATGCTGTGCTAAATTTGCAAATGGGGCTTCTGAGTTAAAGGAATACATGCCATGCCGATAGTGTTTGTGATCGTTACAGTTTTAATGCACAGATGTCAGGGGACCTGTTAACTCACCATGAGGCAGCATTCTCCTGCTTTATGGTGGCTGCTGTTGGATTTATCTTTTTTTCAATTTTGATTAGCTTCATTGCGAGGGAGATGAATGATTGAGCTTCACCAAGTTGGAGTCCTCTGCTAACAATGCAGAGATAGCATTTTGGGGGTAAAAAAAAAAGACAAAATGAAAATGAAAACTTAAAAGGTCTGCATTTGTAGTATAGGCTTCCTCTATGCTCTTGTTAACATCTGTGCAGTGAGTAGGTTAGGAAAAGAAGTTTCAGTTTAAGTTGTGGTTTCTTTCCCTCATTACTACATTGTTCTCTTTCCTTGTGGTATTACACTAACCTGATCAGTCAAGTTTCAACCTCTTCTAAGGAATTTCTTTGTTGTTGCTGTTGGATTAACGTAACTGGCCCTGTGCATAGGTTTACAGGCACTCCAGTACTTGCAGGGCAGTGGAACTTTGTCAGTACTGTGGAAGGGGTGCTGAGACTAGGCACAGAAGAAGAATTTATTTTCAATGAGCATGCACAAAGTAAGATTTATGACTTTGCACCTCCAATGACATTTCCTTGCATTGTTACTGAGCTACAGCAAATTAAAGGGATCTCTGAATATGAAGGGGTGTGTTTTTGTAATGAGGGAAAAGAGACAGAGCAATAAGAAGATAATTAAGGTAACAACTTGTGAAAAATTAAAGCATTTCCCTCTTTCATTTTTGAATCTCTGAGCATAAACTTTGTAGTTGTTAATTTAATTGCTGCTGCTCACTGCATCCCTGAAGAATATTGAGGATTAATCATCTGGTTCATTCCAACAAGAGATAAGGCCTAAGTGAATTGAAATTTCACCAATTTAACCCTGTCTGCCTCCTAATATGACATGATTAACATTTTTCAATTAACAACACGTAATTATTCTGAAGGCGTCGTTCCACTTACTTCAGTCTTTTTGACTGTAGATTTGCCTTCTCAGGTAGTTGGGATAAAGAATAACTCAAAGAAAGCTCTGTTTGTTCTAGTTTGTATCTGGCACACATGTTCATCTTCAGTAGATCTTTGAAATTGCCTTTTGATCTGGAAATCAGTCTCCATAACAGTTGCACGCATTTTTGCTTATGTGCACTTTCTGTAAATTGTAGTACCACTCATTTGAAGCCCAAAGAAGTAACATGGAATTGTTGGAGCAATATTTGTGACTAAGCTGAGTGAAAGACTAGATGACTTGAAGGTAAGAATTTCAAAGGAAGGGTCTAGCTGAACATGCTTTTCAGTGGCAAATGGGAAGACCTCAGGGCTCAGGAGAGCTTGGCATTTCCGAGGAGCAAGATAGAGTCTAGTTCTGCTGAGCAGGTCAGTGTGGTAGCCAGCAGCCACCAGAGACCATTTATATCTAAATCAATTAAAATTGAATAAAATTTAAAATTAAAATTTTCAGTCATGCTGGCCACATTTTAATGGCCCTGGATGACTGACTAGTGGCTGCCATATTGGACAGTGTAGACAGAGAGCATTTTCATCATCACAGAAAGTTCTGTTGGGCAGCATGAGGCAAGGGGGTAGTCAAATGCATAGGTGGCTAGTATTCATCAGGATATTCTCAATTCTGAAATGCCAGCAGCAATCTATGGACTAGAGAGGTTAATGCTGCAAACATTTAGGTCTGTGTCACACAGAGCTCACTGCTGGCTTGGACAGCAGGAGAAGAGGCAACAGGAGGACCCTTTGTTTCCCATCATGGTCCATTGACCAGAACTGGTCCCAATATCTCTCCCTCCCTGCAAAGGCCCTTATAATTCAGTCTTCTGTATGCCAACTGAACACTAACTTACTACTTTTACAACCACATAATATTATTACCCCTATTTTGCAACCAAGAAGCTGAAGCCCAGAAGTTAAATAATTTGTCCAAGATTGAAGAGCCGAAGAGTGACAGGGCAGAGTTCCCGGTGTATCTGAGTCCAGCTGCATAGTCTCCTCTTTATTCAGGTATGCTGACTTCTCAGGAGTGTACTGGGAAGTCCCCACAGGGCTTCTGGCTTTGGAAAAACGATTGTGACTACCATAAAGAACATGGAGGAACCTCAGGGATAGACTGCTTAGTTAAAACCCTGATATACAACAATGATTTAACCCAAAGAATTAATGATGGGAAAAACCAAGGCAGGTAACTTGGTAGACAATTGCCTGCAAGGACCTTGATTGCAAACTCTTAAGCATAAGGATCTACTTCATCTTGAAAGTATTGTGTATGGGCTCAAAGCCTATTTTGGGTGGATAATACTGGCTAATTTTTGTTCAGCACCTATCACTTGCCCTATAGCCATATTTTTCCTAAATTTTTAGATTTTTTTTCTTTTTTTTCCAATTTTATTTTAATGATTGTTCAAGTACAGTTTTCTCCCCTTTACTCCCAATCAAGCCCACCCCCCCTCCCAACTTCCCTCCCATTACCACCCTCCCCCTAGTTTTTATCCATGTGTCTTTTAACTTTGTTCCTGTAAACCCTTCCCCTTTTCCTCTGAAATTCCCTCTTCTCTCCCCTCTGGTCACTTTCTCCCTGTCCTCTAATGCAGTGTCTTTGACTATATTTTGCTTGTTTCTTTGTTTTGTTGTTTAGGTTCCTGTTACAGGTGAAATAATATGGTATTTATCTTTCACTGCCTGGCGTATTTCGCTTAACATAATGCTTTCCAATTGCATCCATGATGTTGCAAAGGGTAGGAGCTCCTTCTTTCTTTCTGCTGCATAGAATTCCATTGTGTAAATGTACCATAGTTTTTTGATCCACTCATTTACTGATGGGCATCTAGGTTGCTTCCAGCACTTAGCTATTGTAAATTGTGCTGCTATGAACATTGGGGTGCAAAGGTTCTTCCTAAATTTTTAGATTTTTATGTATTAGCTAATTCAATACTCAAAACATGTCAGTGAGATAGCTTCTCTTTTCATTTTTTAAAGATAAGGAAAAGGAGGCAGAGAAAGGTTAAGCAATTTGCCCATGGTCATACAGTAAGAGTGCTGGAACTTTAACCAAATGGTTTGTCTCCAAGGCCAATGATCTTACTCAAGAAGAAAGCAATGTTTGGAGAGAATGAGGACTCAGAGGTGTGAAGCAAGGCCTGGCAATAAAGGAATAGGATGATCAGATAATGCTAATGGAAAGCTTTGGATGTAAGGATCAGCCTGACAAGAAGGATGGAGAAATGGATACCTGAAGTCATGAGAAAGTAGAGATTGATGAGAGAGAGGATATAAAAATAGAAAAATATCAAGCTGCACATGGGGTCTTTGGCAGTAAGACTTCTTAAATAAGGTCAAGGGTTTTAGTGTTAGACAATCTTCTATACATCTTGGCTTTACCATTTTGTGCCAAGGGCAAGTGGGATAACCTTTCTGGGGCCACATTCTCTTATTGGTAAAGTGGAGGCAAGGATGCTGTAAGTATAGGAAAAAATGCATGTATCAATTTGTGCCCACAAACTCAATTGTACAGGAAGGAGCACATTCTGTGTTATTTAAAAACAAGGTTAATTATATCCTCAACCCCAATTTCACTTCATGGGCAAAAATTGGAACCTCCATTATGCAAAGGATGTAGACTCTCAACTGGTGCCTGGACATGGGAGGGACAGAGAAAGGACATTGCCTGATTCTCACCTTGATTATCTCCTAGGTACACAGGCTGCATTTCTTCAGGCCATAACTTGAGACCTGAATATTTAGTGGAAAGTGGGACCACACACCCATTTCTCTTTCTTTCTCTCTATCTTTCTATCTTCCTCTTTTCTGTCTCTTCCTATCTATTTCCATCAGAGATACATTCTTCGTACTTAACATTCATCATAAACACTCTATAGGCCTTTGGAAAGCAGAGGATTTTTTTATAGGCAACGTTGCCTTTCTGTCCTGGTTGGCTCCATTCTTCCACTGACTCCCTCTCCTATTCCCTATTTTCTCATATTGAAACCAGAGACAAAGAGGGTCTTTTCTACCTGTCTGAGCGATGAAAGTAAGAGAAGAAAACCCAGGGAGAGAAATCCTAAGTAAATAGTCCCAAATAGATTGCAGTCAGATTTGTAAAATACTGGGCATGGTGCCTAGTATATTATGTGTACTGAATAAAGTGTGTTAAATAACAAAAATTCAACTGAGTGAATTTAAAGATCAAATTGGTCTTATTCAATGATTCATGAATTAGGCAGCATCCCATCTACCAAATAGAAAGGAACTCTAAAGGAAGCTACAAATAAGGAAGGTTTTTAAAGGCAGACATGGTAAGTTTCAGTCTTAGATAACCTACTACATGGGATGGACAGGGTCTTTTGGGGGATTACCTTTTTGGGGATTTACTAGTGCTGACCAGGTAATTCCAAGTGGACTGGTTAAATGCTATATGCTGAGAGAGGCTAAAAATGCAGTTAGGTTAGACATTAAGTCCTGATTCACTGACATGGGGCTTGGCCTAAGTGGCTCTATTTTGGGCCTATTGTTCCTTTTTTAACTAAGATAAGCATAACTTCTACTATGTTTTGCTGGGGGGGAGCAGTGGTTAGGAGAGGAGCAGCAACATGAGTTTATCAGAGGTAGTTTCAGGAGAGATTTTGACAAGAGGCAAAGGAAGGGAGAAAGTTTCGAGACTGTTGGGAAGGTGAAAATTAGTCTGTGAAGAGGTTGAAGACTGAGAAATTAATTTATTGGACTTGAAAAGAAGGAATTCATTGTTGACTTTTGAGGGGGTTGTTTCAGTTGAGTATGGAGAAAGACAAGTATCCAAGCATCAAGGAGTGAGCAGGTGATGAGGAAGTAAGGGCATTAAGAGTGGTGTAAGGTTGTAAAAGATTTGGCTATGGAGGAAGGGAAAGGTAAACATAGCAACCTGAAAAGAAGGCCTGAGATAAGTTTCGGTTGATAACTAGGTATCAAAGCAGTGATGGCCACAAGTCACAGAACACCTGGAATAAGATGGCTGCCCTGACATTATAGGGTTGGAGACATTAGCCAGAGGAAGCTCTTCCCTGCCTCAATCTTTACTCCAGCTTTTTCTTCTACACAAAAACCAACTCACTCTCCCTCCTTGCTTCCCTTTCTCTCTCCCTTTCCCTTTCTGCCTGTCTTATTCACTGAATGATAAGTTCCTTCTCCTTTTTACAACTTATCTTAAATGCCATCTCCTGTTCACCTTCTCTTAGTCATCTTTCCACCCAATCTAAGTGTTTTATCTCCCTCCAACCCCAGTTGATTAGAGGACCCTCATCATTTTCTCTATGCCACTTACAACAATTCACAATTATGTATTCATTGCTTTATTGTCTGTCTTCCCAACTAGGTAATTTGGGGTTTCTTTTTTGTCTTCTTATTTATATTGTATTTTTCCATTATCATTTGGCTCCTGATACCTGCTCCCTCGGTAATCACCACACTGTTGACCATGTCTATGAGTCTTTTTTTCCTTTTTGCTCTATCCTTCCACCCCCTAATATCCCCCTTCTTAATAATTTTGTGTGAGAGAGGTACAGGCTAAGTCATTAACAGATACTCAGGACCTGGCCCATGGTATAAGTTTAATAAATATTTTCTAATGGGTGAATGAACAAATCAGTGAATTTGAGGGCATCTTTCTATTTTTAATGAATGAGTGAATCATGTGTTGTCTTTCTAACAGTCCTTTGTAGATATCTGAACCTATAGGTCCCCTCTAAAACCCTTAGAGCAGAATTTCTCAGCATGACACCCCGCACAATGATTATTGAAATTAGGAGTGGATGATGAACACTTGCATCAGCAAATACTTATGGGAAAGGTAACATTGGACTCTCTGATATTTCCCTTGTTGGGTCATGATGTGTTTCAAAAAGCCACAAATCTTGAAGGATTGCCAGAGCAGGATCCATGGAGTTATTTTGCTTTCCAAAAGGAGTTCATGTGTGGTATCTAAGTGTCTCAGAGCCTAAGGAAGAAATAGGAGAGAAAAGGAGAGAGGAAGGATGGCCTCAAGAAGATGACCTTTCCTTGTACTTCATAGAGATCTGCAGAAAACCATCTTCAGCAAACCCTGGAAAGTCCAATGATGTCTGTGTTGGTTTCTGAACCATAAGTCATTGCATTCAATGTGGCTCTGGCTTTATGGGAATTATGTGTCTAGACTTGCTGTGGACCATGAGGGAGTAGGAGGATCTCTGTAAGGAGACTAGGAAATGGTGGGTGTCATTACTGGGTTCAGATTGCTTCCCATTCTTTGTCTTCTGGAAACTCAGAAAGTTAATTTAAAGGTTTCTATTTATATTCTATGTTCATTTTACTGCACCCATAGGATGCTAATCACAGTGCTTAGATATGGGCCCTGCTCTGATGGACCTCAGAACACAGCTTGGGAGACAGCTAGTGTACCTCTTCAGATGATTATTTAATGAAAGTTGAGAGAGATGATGGAAGGGGAAATATGCATGTGTCAATGAAAGCATGGAGCATGGAAATATAATTCTGTTAGAGAGTCAAGGGGCATTTTTAGGTGAAGGGATATTTGTGACTCTCCCTGACCTGATGTTAATAATTAAGGCCATTTGTACTTTGGATGAGTTAAACTGATCTAATTTTAGCATTGTCAAGTGTTTAAAAGAAATAGGCTACTATAATCTTACTGAATCTCTCCTCCTTTATTTCAACATCCAGTTCACCAGCAAGTCGTAATTCAGCAAGTCCTTCATCCCTGCAGCCACCAGTTTGCACCTGGATGACTGAGCCAGCTTTCTAACTGGACACTTTTCTTCCATGCTTGTCCCTCTTTCCTGTTCTCCAGAGTGGCCATTTAAAGTCAGAAATCTCATCACATCATTTCTTCCCCCTTAAAATTCTTCAATAGAAAAGAATTCGGACTTGTTATCATTCTTACAATGCAAGATCCAGCCCCTGGGACCCTGGGACCTAAGGTTCTTTGACCTTGTTTCTTGTCATTCTCCCATCAGCTCCTGATAGTTCCTGGAAGATTGCAACTTTTTTTTTTTTTTTTTTTTACCTCTTGAGTATTTGTACTTGTTTTTTAAAATAGTTTTCTCCCCATGGCTGGCTCCTTCATAGTCTTTGGTCTCTTTCTCAATATGAGAGATGATGTCTTCTTTGGGGCTTTCCCTTATCTGCTCATCTTCTCTGCTATCAATCAAAACACTTGGATCTATATCACCATAATCAAATATTACCTTGTTTACATATGTGTGTCCTTATTGTCTGTTTTCCACAATAAGACTATAGCATTTGGGCAGGGACCACCTCTATTGTTTTTTATATTGTATTCTCAATGATTGTTATCATTTTGGGGACATAGGTTGCTTTAAAAATTTGTTGAATGAGTAAATGAATGAGTGAATGAATGAAAATAGTAAGCCATGAGTAATTTTATTTTACTTTCTTCTTTCTTCCTTAATATCATCTGCTGACACATTTGGAGATTATTTATCTGTGAGAATCCATTTCTGCCTATGATATAGATGGTTTCTGACCCTTGAGATAAAACTGCAGAATTGGAACTGGGTGACAGAGAGTGCTTTAAGAGAGGTAAAATTTGTCATTAGTATTATTGTTTATGTGTCCTGTGTCCTTCATATTTTTCCTTTTATATAGCATTTGACATTTGCAAAATGTTTTCCATTTATTTTTATGTAGGGGAAAATAAGAACCTGTACGTAGTTTTTTTGTTTTGTTTTGTTTTAAGTGAGCATAAAGGCAGGACATGTGATTTGGAGTGCTATTTGTGCTTTGATCAGGACAAATTAAGAGACAGCAAGACAGATGGGAAGGGGGGGGGAGAGAGAGAGAGAGAAATGATAATGCATCAAGCTGCCTTCCAGCCCTCACCCATCTCCTGACCCAGCTCTCGAGAAAGAACTTAGCCACTGCAGAAGGGTGGGAACATTAAATGACCCAAGAAAATATGAAATGGTGTAGGGTGTGAGATTTCTTTATTCGTCATTTAAAATAAAATGTGGCTCAGTAATTTAGAATGTGTTTTGAGTCAAGCAGAAAATTAGCCATATTCGCATATGCTCCCCCCTCCCCTGAAGGCAGTAGAAGCACCAATAAAAATAAAGACAACAATACCTTGTATTTATGAGGTAGCTTTCTCCGCGGCTCCTTCTCACTCACCCTTTTTATACTTTCTGTGCCCTTGGAGGTGGGCAAGGACCTGGAGCCTGGGAATTCAGCTCTGCAAATACCATTCTCAGCATTAAAACTTCTTAGAAGACCTTGAATCAATTATATACTCATTAATTCATGGGTTTATTCATTTATATTATTCAATGGGTTTATTGAGAATCTATTGTATATCAGGCACTGTGATAAATCTATAGGGTGGTATGCAACCTATGGACTGTTTAGTAACAGCCCCTCCCAGGCTCTTATAGAATAATATTTGTTCATACAGTTTGGCACAATTTTGTCAGGTTTTCCTGAAAATCATTCATGACTTTCTGTAAAGCACTGTATTCACAGCATTTCCATTTTGGTTCCGATGTGCCCTTGAATGGCTTCGAAGTCTGAGTTCAGGGTTAATATGTCTACAAGTTTTCTCTTTGGGGGATAATGTGTGCACAGGAGTTGCCCCTCTGGAGGGCAGCGAATATCTGCCTAGTTTGCTGAGGTGATTGTTTTAGTATAGGAAAGGACAAACTCCTGTTCTGAACTTGAAGATATCCTCATTTAGGGAGTCTCAGAATTCTTAAAGACTAATGAAAGTGAACAAATTTCTCCCAGAGGAATGGAGGTATGCATACAGATACAGTATTCTGCACCATTACTCAGGGCCTACAATTTCTGATACCCATCCTTGATGCCTGGTCACCAGGTTAAAAGCTCTGGACATAGAAAGATCTAGAATTATTTAGAAATTCCACATGCAGGCACTTAGGGAGGGACCTTTACCTGAGCACCCCTTTAAGGGATGGTGTCACTGTGCACAGCAGCCTCTTACCACCTTCCCCAGATAGACTCCCTCCCACTTCCATCTGAGAAAATAAAATGTTTTCCTGCATCAATATGAAAAAGAGTCCTAAATCAATAGCAAATCAAGCCACAGAATAAAGGACTCTTTATGGCCCGAGAAGGTGATTTCTGAAGGTTGCCATTTAGTAGCTTTGGGTTTGTGCCTCCCTGGGGGTCTCCCACATGCAGTGTCTCTCATCCGAGGTGCCTTTGCCTACACCAAAGTCACCCTCTTTCTACTTGCTCCAGTGGAGGATAGGAAGATAAAAATTCTGGATGGGTCTTTTCCTTTAAGTTTTTCTTCTTGGCAAAGCCTGGGTCAGATGGGGCTGGTTGGCTCATTTGGTACCAACCTTCAACTGACAGTGCTTTCTTTCCAAATAAATGTGAGTATCTGCAGGTCTCAGAATGGTTGTCTTGGTTTTCAGCCTGGGGCCCATTTTCTCCTTATTTTATGCCATGTATATATATATTTTTTTACAGTTAAAGGGAGTTCAGGTCCTCATATTAGGACCTGTCAGTAGCTGCCATGTTTCAGTTCTCCTGGGTTATGTTAGTGAGAACATTTAGGAATCATGCACATTTTCTGGGTACTTATGACACGAGTTTGGCCCCATATAGGTGTGATGTAAATCTTGAAACATACAAACAAAAATGTGTCTATAAGCTTGATGTATCCCACTGGCATGGGCCCATATTGGGAAGACACAGGAATCTCTCTCTTTCTCTCTCCCTCCCTATTTTCCTCTCTGTCTGTATCTCCCTCTAACCCTGTCCCACTTCCTCCACACCCAGTGCCTCTCTATGGCAGGTCCTCTTTATTCACATACACTCTGGTTCTCAGAGGTCCCCACTCCTCAATTCTGCAACCCTGTGTGTTAACCTCCATTGCTGCATGACAGGCACCCTTTGTTCCTTCTTCCTGTGCCACCATTCACCCCATCTGCTCTGCTACTGTCTGATTACCTGGCTGGGGGCTACAACGACTGAGATCAAAACTGTTCTGTCTCTATTCTTCTGGCGATTACAAAGGGGGTAAAAACAACTTTGAAAATGAGAGTGCACATTTAAGTACACCTCAATTAGGGAAGGCAATGGCATACAATGCACCCTAGAGTACAAACTGCCAGTCCCAGTTTAAGCCCCCTTTCCATTTCCTCTGACACTGGGCTCTAGACCCCATCTAGTAACTGCAAATATCATGTGTAGGAATTCCAGGTTTCTCTGGCACTAAAAATGATAGCTCTGCTTGCCTGTAATATATCTTGCCTTCAAAAATGTACTTGCAGTAATGGTCTTACCCAGGCAGAGGCAGAGAGGGAATTGCAGGGTCTACATACCTAGTGGAACCAGTTAAACCTTTCATCCCCTGCTCTCCCTGCTCTACCTGCTCTCACTTCCACACAGGCTGGCACACTACTGACTGGGAACAAAAGTGGTTCTCAGCTTTTGGATATGAGAGAGGGCTATACTACGTAGTCCATCTGGGTTAACTTTTGTATTTCTTTCAGCTCTTCTTGAGCTTCTCATTGAAACAAAGCAAGAGCAATATGCCTGTTATGTAAAGCTCTGGAAACTTGGAAACTGGTAGCATAAAAAGAACAATTATTTCATCCCATAGTTGGTTCTGGTATATATTTGCATTCTACATTATCATGTATCTTTGTTATTTGAAAACCTGCCCCCAGATTTCCAGTGTGGTGGGTGTGATGTATATCCCATACAACACATTATTAATGCACCAGCCAAGAGCTATCCAGTTGCTATTCTTGAAGCCAAAGTGCTTCCCCTCCCCCTTACGTTTTACTGTTTCTTTGTCACATTGCCTCAACCTTGCCATTGATGCTGGTGCTATGGGTGATTATGTAGTTTGTTCCTCAGGAGAAATCTGATCAAACAGCATGTTGAGTTTGACAGCAAACAAGAAGGAAAATAGGGTCGGTGACTTGTTATAGGACTTTCATGGAAGCCGTTATTGGAATAAGGCTGAAGGTGTGACTCAGAGCAAAAAAACTGGGGATATGTTTCCAAGTGATTTCCAACGGAGGACCTTGCTTGCGGGAGGCATGCAAAAGTTAAAGCTGCCACTATGAGATCAAAGGCCATATGCAAAGGCTGCTCTTTAGCAAATGGCCAAAGATGAATCAATAAACCTGGTCACTACTGGTTTCTGGGAAATGAGGCAGAGTCACCTTAGAGAAACCAAACTCCTGCTGCTTCTCAGCCCTAACTCACAGGGTCTAGTTCTTTAGACCTTGCAGTGTAGACTCTGTCAGACCAAGAGCTATGAAGAAAGCAAAATGTTAGCAGATGCATGAGATTTAAAGGCAACAAGGATATCTTGATGGGGGAGTTTTTCTTTTAATGATCACTGCAGGGGAACCCCGGAAAATGGGTTTCAGCAACTATACATATATAGGCTGTTACAGAATGAATTTTTGACTTTCACGTATACTGTCCCCCTCTTATTTTCACCTTGTCTCAAGTTCCCTTTTTACATACTTTAAGGCCTCTTTTGCTGTATGCTTCTCTACCTCTGATCTTTTTTATACACCAAGAGGAGGCTGTATATATTTAATGTTTTAAGGCTGCAGTGCCTGATTCCCTGAGCAGAAAATATAGCTGTTTGATCGAGAGTAGAGATTTTTCAAGTTTGATTTTCTAACGACTCACCCTTTCCCTGTACTTGTGATAAATTCCAGTTGTATAGTTTAAATGGTCATTGGAAGGATGTGCTGCCTTGCTGTCTACAATTTTCACATGCTTGAATGATCTCGAAATGAGGCAGTCGTTTGAGCAGAAACCCAAAGAGGCCTGGGAGGCAGAGTCTGCCAGAGACTGATCCTGAATTCTACAGCCCCAGGCTCTTGCCCGCAGACAGGCTAGGAGTGTGTTTGTAGCAGATTGACCCACAGGTCACTGTTTTCCCTTCCTCCTCCTGTTCACAGCACTCAGCCAGATGACTCTGCATGTGCCTAAAATCAGTTTAATCTGATGTCTTTTTATTGAAGGAAGCATCAAGATAGAAATACCTGGAATCATAGTATTTTCCTACTTCCCCGGTTTATAGATTTATTCAGTTAAGAGGCTTTCTGGTTACCTATCTTTTGCTGTTCTATTTTTTTTTTAAGATTTTATTTATTTAGATAGAGGAAAAAGGAGGGAAAAAGAAAGGGAGAAAAACATCGATGAAAGAGAGAAACGTGGATCAGTTGCCTCTCATACGTGCCCTAACCAGGGACCAGGCCCACGACCCATGCCTGTGCCCTGACTGGGAATCCCACCGATGACCTTTCACTTTGCAGTAGGACACCCAACCAACTGAGCCATGCTGGCCAGAGCACATCCTTCACTGTTCTCAATCACAGTGGGACACAGTCTTTGAAGCCCCACAGACAGAAGAGAGAAATCTAGTCTCCTGCAGGCCCCTGCAAACCTTCACCTTCCTACTTTTACTTCCAGTCCAAGGTTACTAAACTCCCTGGTGCTAGTCAGTCTGGTGGTGATAGCCGTTGCTGTATGGTTGTTCATCCATTAAGGAGTTGACAATAGTCACATCATCCCAGATGCAGGGGAAAGAGTCAAGCCTCTGTGATTTACCACAGATGATCACAAAAATGTGCCCATTGAGTCTTTGGTTCTGACCATTGTCATTCCTTGCATGGACCATCGCAAACTCCCTGTGTTGTTTTTCTTCTCTCCCCACATCCCCGCTCCACTCAGTTCTGCCAACTGCAGCCCTAGTGATCTGTTCACAAGTAAAGTCACTTTGTATCACTTAAAGACTCACCATCACTCTCAGCAGAGAGCTTCTGTGCCTTAACTCAGCCTTTCTCATCTATCCCCTACTCACTAATCCATCTATACTCCAACTATAGTACGTGACTTGTTTTCACAAGAATATGCCATGTTTTCCTTGCACCTGAACCTTTATATACAATACAGTGTGTCCTCTGCTGGGGCCTTTCTCTATATCTGTTCTGCCTCATCACTTTTTTCTTCTGCCATTGAAGAACCCAACAGAAATTTTTAATCTTATGGGAAGCTGTCTGTGAACTTCCTACCCCAGGCTGGGTTACCTGCTCTTTTCTCCCTGGTCCCCTGTGTTTATTCCAATCATAATAAGGCTTTCATGGTCTATCGATGTTTTCTATTCAGTGGCCTCCTTCTGTAAGAACATTCACACCTTGAAGATAAAGAATATGCTTTATTTATCTAGTGGCTGGCAACAATTTAAATGCAAGGGATGGAAGAGGCTTCCCACCCTATTTGTCCAACCTTGATCTTGTACCTTAACTCTTTCTAGATTTCTCTTTTTCATCTTCTTTATCATGTCCATGTTAGCCTAGGCCCACCTTGTGTTAATGTCCTGTGATTTGAAGAGATTGTTTGTGAACATCATAAACCTCAGTTGGTCCCTGGGCTATATTTAAGAACTGCTGATTCACACTATAATGTGTATAGTTACAGCCACAACAACATCTACTGTTACTAGCAGTCAGTGATAATAACAATTTCATAAATGATTACACTCTGAACAAAGTAAGGAATGGGGCTGTTTGATCACTTCATAAAAGATGGTCTCTCTGTTCAATCACATTGCTTACTTCCAGGGTATTTCCTTCTCTATTCACTATTTAATTCTCTACAACTGTTATCTCCTCCAGAAAGACTTATTAAAAAGTACAGTAATGTTGTAAAAGAGATAAGTCAAAGATTGTTTGGATATCAGCTATTAACTTTTTGCTTCTTACTTGAAAAAAAAATAGAGCCAGCAGTGTGCATGGGAGCATGTGGGAGTTATTAATAATTTACTCAATCTATTGATGCTCGTTAATTGCAGTAGCTGAGAAAAGTTAGTTAATGATGTGCCTGCTGGCACCACATTATAATTATGATGGTAGTTCCCCTATTATTAGGGCTGAGTAGGTGTTCCCATTAGAAACCTTAATTTTCGAGCTGATTGTCTTAGCCATTTTAAATTACATCGGCTGCATTTTGGCAGACACTTTCCAAAAGCAGATATACTTCTTTCCAAAACCATTTTGTATGGTAACCCAGGAGTTCTCTCAAATGACAGAGGCTATAAAATGTATTCCATGTTCAGAAACTATTTTTTGAGCCCCAACCAGCATTCCAGCATTGTCACATATAAAGTTGTCTAAAGGAAAGAAAATTTTTTATTGGCCCGGTGGCCAGCCTAGTAAAAAATCAGCAGCCTCTTTGGGAAAGGGAATATTTAATATCAGCCACAGAGTAAGAGATGGCAGCCACACTTCTCTTGTTTTCACTGGATTCATCAGAACATTTTTTATTACAAGTGACAGAAACCAAGTTCCTACAAATATAACCTTGTTTGTTTTTTTTTTTTTAACAATGAGATTTATTGACTCATGAAATTAGAAATTCAAAAGATATGTGTCTTTCTTCAAGCAGAGCTGGGTCCAGTGGTTTAGATAACATCACTAATGTTCTATGTTTTTTCTCCATCTTTTGACTTCCTTCTGAGTGTTAGTTTCATTCTTCAGAAGCTCTTCATGTGGCCAATTGTAGCCTCCACTCTATAGTCTTAACAGCTGATGTTTTGAGGCCAAAAAAGATCTCTATCATCTAGCTTCCATACATAAAATAAGAGAGGTATCAGCTCTATTAGAATCATCCTGATTCTAACCTCATCCTGAACAGATCCCTGGGGCTAGAAGGAGAGATAATTCTGATTCCCAGTCAAGACCATGTATGGATAGCTGTAGTACAGACGAGGTGTGTTAACAGAAATAGAATGTTGCTGCCAGCAGAAATGGGAAAGAGATGATGGACCAGAAATAATATGTGGATTTACTAGTCAGTAGGTGTATCCACTACCTCATCTCACCCCTTGGCTGACCTGATAGCCAAAGAATGTTGCCATTAACTCTTTATACCCATCATAGTTCAGAACCCTGTTCAAGCTTTGATTTCCACTTGAATTCTAGCTGCTTCAAGAATAGTGCCCATAAGGTCTGGTGCTACCAAACAGCTGCTGAAGCAGTCTTGGTAAAGGTAGGCAATAAGGTCTTTGGATCCATTTGCATCATTGCTAGTGGCCTCTATATTATGTCAATGTCATCAAACAGACATGGATCTGATGTGTGTATATGTCAGTAAGAAGGAATTACTTTCATTTTGGAAATGCAGCATGAGAAAAACAAGTTGTGTCCTGGTTAATTCACCTCTTGCAAAAAATAGTTTAGATGAGTTTTTTATGAGTGTGGGCATGACATTCTGTGTTCAAACATGCTGGACCATTTTCTCTCCCTGGAAGAGATAATAGATGGTGAGTGGCATACAGCCTGGCTGAAGGATCTTAGTTCTTTGGAAGACTTCAGGAGAAATAATAAGATGAGACACACAAATGATTTCTGGGAACAAATGTAATCTGGACAAGGAGTAAATGAAGGTGTGGCCACTGTCACTGCATGAAGTGTATTTATTCTTAAGATCCATAGTGTGTCTGTTTATGATTCTGATATTTTTTTGTTATGGTTATCACTGGTTAATTATGTTGAACCATGGCATAGTTTAATATTTTGTGCAGAATCTGTCTTTTATTGCTATAATCTATCTGGGAAAAATAAAAGGAGAGATGAATTTCCTTCTTCCTTCCTGTTATCAGTATATCTGTGTCACTTGTTGGACACAAAGTTTCTTTTTTTTTTAATTCTGCAATAACTCAACTTTGGGGTTGGGTTAAAACCACTCTGAAAGGCATACCTGGAGACATAGTTCAAAATCGCCTGAACTTATCCATGTCAATTGATTGTAATTAATCAATAAACATGATCTGGTCTAGTCTCTGTGGCCAAACTATAAATTCAATCTTTTATTTTTGTCTTTCTTCCCCATCCCACCTTCCAGGAAAATTTGACTTAAGGAAGCAGGATATTTATTGGATGGAAGAGGTATCTACCTTTTTGTTGTGCTTCTTGTCAACTAGTCATTGTGAGAGGGAAGTACCAGGTGGAAGGCTACAAAAGAAGGCAGCCATCAGATGTCTTTGCTCCTGATACCAGAAAAAAGAAGACAGAGGAAATTATTCCAGTTAGGCATTAAAGCTAATAAACACATCCTTTCCCAAATAACGGGGAAGGAAGAAAAGAAATAAAAACATTAAGTTGACATCTCTATAGAATTACTTTTTAATTTATACATCATTGCCATCATTGTTGATGCTACTGTTATTAATATTTACAGTGGATTGATTTAAATAATCTGCCAGAATATTTAATAGTCTAGATTTTATAGAGAAAACTTTGTAAGTAGAAAATCACTCAAGATTACTTTTCAGAATTTATTTTATCATAGGAAAGTCATTCATTGAGCACCTACTACATGCAGGTTGTTGTGAGATTAAGAAATACATAGGGTCAAGTTGCTGTCCTCAAGGATTTCTGATCAGTAGAAGACATGCTATGAATGTATAAACAGTGACATGCTTCAGCACTGTAGCAGAGGCAGGTGAAAGATACTATAGGGGGAGGATTGAGAATTAGTCATCTATCTCCACTTGGGAGGTTAGGAAAAACCACAACTGAAGTGGGTGACAGGCATTCCATGTGAATGCAGGCAGATCTTGAAACCCCATCAGAGAGAGACCCTCAGACCTTCCCCATGACTCCTCCCACAGGAGCTCATTCTCTGAGTAACCCTCCGTGATGGGACTGTCTCATAAGATGGCAACTTCTGCATGGTTTAATTGTTAGACATTCTTTCTTCTGCTAGACTGAGCTGGACACCTGCTCTTCCTAGAAGTGAAGAAGGCCTTTAGGAAAGGTTGAAGGTAAATGGGCAGTTGTAAGGAAATGGCAATGGACGGTCATAAAACTGAGTTTGGGAAATGATCAGACCCTCTGTCTTCAAATGTATGTTTGTGTGTGTGTGTGCATATACCATATACATATATTAATTTAATTGAATGTCACTTTTGGATAGACATTTTAACAAATGTTCTATGGCTATTATTTTATTTAATATTTTCAAAAAATTATAAGGTATGTCTTATTATCAAGCCCACTTTATAGAAAGGGCAGCTGGGAATAGACTTTGGTAACTTTGACTTACATAGTGGAACAGGAAATTTAGAGAAGAAACTTTAACTCTGCTTTTAAATAATTTTAGTCTCAAAATAACATATTGGCTTGAATAAGGTGAATCTAATATAATATGAATTTCTATGGAGCTAGAATATTGTGTGAGTGTGAGTGTGTGTAAGAACACTTAACGTGATGATGTGTTAAGTGTTAAGAACACTTAACACTTAAGATGAGATCTACCATCTTAAATTTTGAAGTACACAATACCATATTGTTAACTCTAGGTACAGTGTTGTACAGCAAATCTCCAGAATTTATTTATCTGACTTGATATCCTTTGAATAATAACTTCCTGTTCCCCCACTCCAGTCACCTTTAGAACTCCTTAGAGTAGCAGAACTTGAGTCAGGACTCAAGGGTTGCAGAATAAGAACAAAAGAAGTAGCAATATTCTCAGGAATCAATCCATAAAAGATTTATCAGCCACCCACAAAACAATAAATAAACAAAAAGAGATGAGAAAAAATTCCAGGCAGCGAGTGCTCTGATATTTGTAAATAAATGTGTCATATATGATAATTTCATACTGGATATATAGACCTAACTTATTCTTTTTAATAGTTTCATAGTATTCATTTTAATGAATAAAACAATATATCCTCACGAGATGCTTCGCTAATGCACATTTAAATGGTTTGGTTTAGGGTCTCGTTTGTTTTGTTTTTCCACTTCACACACTGACTGCATTTACTTATACATCTCTATCTTCTTGTGTTTGTGCATGTATATTTATAGGATGACTTCTTAGTTCTCCAAGGCCTGAGTCAATTTACTTTTCGATGATATTGCTAAGATTTGCCCTACAAAAAGGTTTCATTAATTTACATTCCTACAATGTATGTGCTAACCTGTTTTCTTCACCAAAAAAAGTACCTTTTCAACCACATTTTCTTTATAATACACACACACCCTCTGCTGTGAGACAGTGAAAGACGGAAAGAAATTTGCAAGGAGCTCTCCCATTCTTCCCTAGTACACTTGATTATGCTACTAAATATTCAGCAACTTCCATGCTATTGAGTGTGGAAGAATGCAATAATATTCTCATTGGCAGAGGTTAATAGAAGCAAACTCACCTGAACATCTTTTCAGCCTTACAATTGCAGGCAGAAAAGCTCCTCCTTGGGTGTATGTAATGCCTGGCAGTTGGCAGTTGTGAACACTACCCAGGTGCTTGAAATGGGAAGACAGACCAGATGCTTCATTATTAAATGAATTCACAGGACAAACTATCCCAGGAAACATGTGTAGTACAAGATATCATTTCAATTTGGAAATGAATGTAGGGTAAATGGAAGGTTGCAGTCCATGCAAAATGCAGTTAGGATATAGGGTTGCCATGGAATCAAAGGAAATGTTATGCCAGCAGTTAGATGCCACTCTGCTTTGGAATGTTGGTATTCTGGGATCAGCTGGGGGCAGACAGAACCAGTCAGAATCAAAGTCAACGTAAACTAAATGGTTTGAGTATCTTAGTTCCAAACTCTGGGCACATGTTAATATCTGAACCAGGTCTTAGAACTCTGAATGTCTAACTTTTTTGGTCAGTTGATAGGAATCTAATTGCGGTGGTGGAAATGACAGTGTCTCTATACTCCAAAGCAGTCTTACATATCACCTCATTTTGTAGTCCCTGCAGCCTATGTTGGAGAGTGGAAATATTTTTACAAAAATCAGAGCTAGGCAAGAAAATAGATGTATTATACAGGGATGGACAAAAGTGGGTTTACAGTTGTGAGTACACAAAACACAGGGTTGATTCTTTTATTTTCAAAGATTTTTATTTATTTGTTTTTAGACTGAGGGGAGGGGAGGGAGAAACAGAGGGAGAGAAACATCAATACATGGTTGCCTCTCATACGCCCCCTACTGGGCACCTGGCCCACAACCCAGGCATGTGCCTTGACTGGAAATGTCCCTTTGGTTCCCAGGCCAGCACTCAATCCACTCAGCCACACCAGCCAGGGCTTTCTCTTTTATGATTTTATTTATTTATTGATTGATTGTTATATTATTTATTAATTATTATATTATTTTTATACAAACAACTGTCAACCTACTTTTGCCCCATGCTGTATTTTTTCCTTTGCTGTTGAAAGTGAATAGGGATAAAAACCTGATGATTTACTTCAGGAAAGACAAATAGATTTCAACCTACGTGCTCAATTTGTTTCATTGGTAGACCTCCAAGGACCTATTTTTTAATTAAACTATTTATTTTGAGATAATTTCAGATTAGTAGATTCACATGAAACTTAGGGAACAATGCAGAGAGATTCTGTATACTATGTACTCAGATCTCCAAGGTAAAGTCCTTTAGAATTGTAGCAGCATATCAAAACCAGAGACTGATATTATTGACATATAAGAGCTACTTGATGCTCATATTCAGACACTGATTCCATTTACTGATGCAATATAATGATCTCATTCAGATTTCCCTTTTTATTTGTACTCCTATGCATGTGTATATTGAGTTCTATACACTTTTAGCTCCTGCACTGGTTCATGTGTCCACACCACAGTCAAGATACAGCACAGTTCTATCATCATAAGGATCCCACATACTGCATATTGCCCTGCTTCCTCCTACTCCCACCCCCATCCCTAACCTCTGACAATCACTAATATGTTCATTTCTTAAATTTACCAGTTTGAGAATGTTCTATAAATGGAATATATAGCATGCGACATTTGGGGATTGGCTTCTTCCACTCAGCATAATGCTCTGGAGATACATCCAAGTTGTTACATGTGTCAATAGTATGTTCCATTTTCTTGACCAGTAGTGTTCTATGGGAGGGAGCTTCATTGGTAGAGACTCTGAGGCTGAGCAGGAAAGAGTGCCATTGTCACCCAGTCATGCCTGCCCCAGAGACAAGATGGAGAGTAGCAGCAAGCATGGGTGACCGGTTTGCCTGGTTTAGATATTTGCACTGATATTTCAAAGGGAATCAGGAAGGATAAAGAATTCGCACCCATCTCATTCTGAAGAACAGAATGCAGGAGACTCGTAAAGACTACCACTAATGAAGCTGCTGATAGGTTGGAAGTTCTATTCCATGAGCTTGATGTGGAGCTCTAGTGGTATGGGTAGGATTTGAAGAAGTGTCTCCAGCCACTTGTTCAGGGCTCTCTGCGCTCCACTCTCTCCTCTGTTCTCTCCCACTTCTTTTTGCTGGTGTTGCAGAGCACACAATCTGCAGGAGGTGGCTTGGCTCAGACCTGCCAAGTATAGATGTGGCTGCCTAGTTTGTTAGGTAGCCTGATAAACCTGTGAAATTACTGCCTTCCTCCTCATCCATAAAATAGCTGGACTCCTCCAATGCGTGGAACCCATCTGTACTAACAGAATGTTGGTAGTTTGCACACTTGGAATGGAAAAATCATCTTTGGCTTGCCTTTGATCATATATACTAATTATTACTGATATAGACACCAGATGATTGTATTTTATTATATCTCTGTTTTTCACTAAATGTTTGAATTGCTTCCTTGGGGAAAATTGTCATACTAATTAATTGTTTTGTGTTTTTCTTGACGTATCTCAGCACTGTCTGTGCCATGTGTCTGCTGTTCTAAATATTGAAGGCATTTATAACAACAATAAAACTAATTTCTCCCCACAACTCAAATAGCTTCCTTTTTTTTAAAATTTTCATTTCTGACAGATACTGATGCTTCCAGGTTTCCAAAGCTCATGTGACCTTTGACTTTTTGTCAGTTTGGTTCACACCATAAAATCCTATCTGAAGTGTCATTATTATGTCTTTCATCAGATTCTCTCCTTTTAAAAAAGTTTTAAACATTAACATATCCTGTTGTCTCACATTTGGGTCACTCTAATCTTTCTTCACTTGCTTTCCGTTTGTAAAACTCGTTTTTTAAAATGAACCTTTCAGTTCACATTAAACCTAAGACAGACTTCATTTTTCAACCTCACAACCACACTGACATCCAAAAATGGGCTCCAAATTTAACCAAGAATACCCCCGAAATTGGCTTAAAAATGGGCCACATCCAAGACTGGGATCCTAGAGTATTTTTATTGTTTTTATGGGTTTTTTTTTTTTCAGGAAAAAAATTGTTCACCACTTCTCACATCCAATCAATTGTCAAATCTGTTGATTTTTCTCCCCTTAATGATATACCAAATCCTTCTAAAATTCCTCGGTCTCCACCATTACTACCACTTTTGTCCCAGAGGCTGCCTTCTGTCACCTGTTTTATTGCAGCAGCACCCTAACTTGTCTTCCTGCTTCCAGAGTACATCCCGACACTGGACTCTGCTGACAGCAACCAGTAGATCTTTTCAAATGCAGACATCATCATGACTTTCTCCTGCTTAAACCATTCAGTGGCTTCCTGTTGCTCCCTAGAGTGAGACCGAAATCTGTAACCTGGTCTGCAGGGATTTGTGTGTCCTGCCTCCTGCTGTATTACTACTTTTCTCCTTTGTAGTGATCACCACTTAACATAGTCTGTACTTTTAACATTTATCTTGTCTTCCTCCATTAGAATGGAAGCTTCACAAGTGCTGGAATTCATGTGTGTGTGTGTATATATATATATATATACACACACACACACACACACACACACATAAATATTCATGTGTATATATATATAAACATATATATAAATAAATGTTTATTGAGTGAATGAATGAATGCATCTATCAATGAATAGAAGGCTCTAGTAGAATGCATTTACACATAGTCTAATCTCAGTAATTATAGATTAGGGTTGTTTAATTATTTCCAGCTGGTAAACTCATTTTTTGGTTAATATATTTGTGTATCCACATGTTAGTGGGAGAGTTGCCTGCAAGGACAGAGCCAAGCCAAAGAGAATCGAGCGACTGTCATTTTTTGTTGTGTATCGTGTAATAGTGATACCCACATATGCTCAAAAGGGAGGGACATGTTGGTAATGACTGGTATTGCTTCCTTCTCTCTGATTGTTGCAATGGCAGTGTACCTGCTTTGGGGCTCCTCTATTTTTAGATGAAGTATAACAAACAGGCAACGAACTACATGCTTTGGTGTCAGATGGCCCTGTTTTCTTCCTGACTTTGACACATGCCAAGCATGTTACTTCACTCTCATGAACTTCAATTGCCTGGTATGTAATATGGTAATAAAAACAAACAAGCAAGAAGTACACCTGTGTTTCTTCTTCCCCTCTCTCTTTTCCACCTTTTTTTCCTCATCCTCACCCCTTCCTTCCTTATTCTTTAGTAAGATTGCATAAAATAGTATATGTTAAACACCTAACATACAGCATGGAATGTTTATGGTAAAATATATTTTATTACTTAATATATATGTGTTTATAATTCCTATTAATTTGTTATTGTTATTTTTATAATTTCTATTAATTAGTTATTGTTATTGATTCCACAAATAGTTTTCTTGTTCTGTTAGCTGGAAAATCACAATACAAATAATTATCCTACCACTTTGTATTTTTATGATTTACACAGTCCAGTAAAGCCTTTTTGAGGGATAATCCTCATCTTAATTTTATTGAAGGGCTTTTTGTAATTCCTGTGCTATATTTTTCAGCAGTGTTTTAGTGTAGATAGCTGAGCCAATATATATATATTTTTTATATTTTAAATTCGTGAGTACTGCAGGTTTCAACCTTGGAAGCTCTTTTTAATTCCCCCAACTCGGCTCTGAATTCTTCAGCCTTTTACATCTCTCTAACCAATATCACATTTATGGGCCCCAAACCTAGGTGCTTATGAAAAAAGATATCAGCTTTTTACTTTGTCTCACTGATATTATGCTCCCTTTCTGCTATAGTTTGGCTCAAATTGCTGCCAGCTACTCAAGTGCCTACCTTCATTATGCTTGAAGACCTTTATTTATGACTTCTATGAAGAACAATTTCTGAGATAGTAAAATGATTTTATGTTACTTTCTATTCCTGGATGATTGTCAGTGACTGTCTGAAGCAGGACTATGTAGCTAACTATAGAGTCGAAGGACAGGTTCATGGGGAATGAGTGCGTGATCCATTAATAATGTCTGCCATGGTCACAGGACAGGAAGAAGACACAGTACATGTAGGGTCTATTTACTAAGCTTCAGCTGCACAGTGCTCATTCCCGCCTGACTCATCTGCTGATTCTTTCCTTATTTGTATTCCTTCAGCACTTTATGGACTCACCTAATCCTCTTACCTTTAAGATGATATTCTTGCAGGAAGTAGGAAAGCCCAGTGGAATTTGGTGTGAACAGAGGAAGTCAGCGCATGTCTGTGGTCTCCTGATCCTGCTCTTCATGTAGCTTAGGTCATAATTGTTCATTCTTCTCCTGTGGAAAGCAGCCTCTAGGTGTGTGAGGATGTGGCTTAGGAGTAATGACTAGGGATTTTTATATCTACTCTAAACCTTCTCTGTCCCATTTATTCATAACTCATCAGGAACTAGGTATCATTAAAATACCACATTCTCCTACTATATTGGACCTATACTGGATCTTAAATGGTGCATGCCTTTTTAACTGTTCTCTGTGTTGCTTTAGAATAGAATGGATAACTAATTTAATTACATATTTGCTAAAGATACCATGACCCCGACTACTATCAGTAGATATATTTATTGCTAAGTGTGAGGCACTGGATAAACTCTTCCCATCAGTATTTCTTTTAACCTTTAGGTCACTCTGAGAGCTAGGGAACATTATTATCTCCATTACTCAGATAGAGAAATTGGGTACAAGGTGGTAACATTGTTCAATAAGATGATATACCTAGTAAATATTAAAATCAGTATTTGAAAATGGGTGGTCTAATTCTAGAGATCTCTGTACTAAGGTTCTGAAGATAAAGCTTACAAATGCATAAATTAATGAATTTTTTTCATGGAGAGTTTTTCCCCCTGTCATTTGAGTAGCTAGCTGCTCATGAGAATCATCTCTCTAGATATTTGCAAGAATACAGGTCAGCATTTATAGAGGTGATGCCAGCACGAGTGCTGGACGTTGAAAAGTTTCTAGTCAGTCCTAAAGTGGAAAGATGGAATGTAATTCAATAGACTTCCATTTGTAGCCCCCAGAATACAAGAGGTGGTGCTCACTCCTCCTTGTAAACAGGCTCAAAGGTTTGGGGGCTACCCAAGTTGAGTTTTCCAGGCAATGAACCACTAAAAACGTATCCGTTCCCACAACACAGCCAGCTAGGAAGGTTTTCCCACTGGTACTGACATTTACTCTAACAAGAGTCTGTTTCCTTCTCTCAGAGCTGCAGCCAGCTCCTCACAAGGGAGCTGGTATCTTGCCAGAGAAACCCCTCCAAGCTCTAGCAGACATGCCAGAGATGCCAGCAGTTTCCCCGTTAGCTGAAATGTTCCAGTAATAGTGGAATAAGGTTTGGTTTTTAAAAGAACAAGTTAAAATATTATTTATATATCATCTATCTATCTGTCTCTCCACCTGTTCTATCTATTTATCTATCTATCTGTCTATCTGTCTATCATCTATCTATCTATCATCTCTCTATTCTATTCTATCTCTTTATGTGATGGCAAAATGAATGTGTATTTATTTTAACATCAAGCAATTCTATAAATATAAATGAAAAGTTTCATTATATGCCAATATACTGATGATAAAACTGGTGTAAGAATCCAGATGTCTTGATTCTTAGATAAATACAAGGCAAAGGTAACTTTAAAAGAGCTCCTTTTTTTGCCTCCTCTCCTGTTTCTCTTTTTTCTACTTCTTCCTCCTCTTCCTTTGCTATTAAAGGATCATAGACTTAAAAGCTGGAGGGATAATGTAAGGTATTCTCTGGTCCATCCCCTCAAAAATGTGTTGAATGAAGTTAAGGCAACTGGGATTGAGCTCCCACTTTAGTCACCACTGGCACTGTGACTTGAAACAAGTCACCTAGCCTCATTACTGCTCTATTACATCGTATGCACACACAGGCTTTTCTGTACACCTCTAAAACCATAGGGCAGTGATAATGCCCAGCTTATTGATCTGCCAAGTACAGTGCCTCATTTATAAATAATTCCTAAACAAGTGAAAGCACCTCATTTTGAGACTCTTAATTCTTATTTTTCTTATTTTAACACCAACCAACTAAGATTTGAAAAGGTTTTGACTTGCCTGAGTGGGACATGGGCAGTCTACCAGCCAATTCCTTTGAGTACTGCCTTGTTTGATTTGGACGAAGGGGCAGAGAATTGTATAAATGTCACTGCGGAGAGCCTTTGTCCCCTGGTAATTAGTAACCTTATCAGTTCAGAGCAAAGAGACATGTCCTGAGATTTCACTTTGGACTAAGGCACATAGGTGAGGGAATTTTATGACTATGTATGAAATTCCTGAGCTGGTGATGTTTTGTTTTTGGAAGTGGGTGAGTGACTTCATTTACCATTGGATCTGTCCATTTTGTCCCCTGGTTCTTCTGTACCCTTTCTTACTCCGGAGAATCTCACTCTTCCTCACAGTCTCAGTAAGCTCCGTCATGATCTCAACTTGTAAATAGAAAAATAGTTTTAGGATATATTTTTTCAAGTTTGATTTTCATTTTTTCCATGGCAGAAATGATGCATCTCTGTTACAAAAATCCAAACCTGAGAAAAATTAAAGCACACAAAATACATAAAAGTCCCCTTCTGAATCCTACACTGTGAAGATAACTGTTTTTAATAGTTTGCATTTTCCCCTCTGTGTGCCTGCACACACACAACCATGTTTTAAAATCATCCTAGTGTGCACATCATGTCTTTACTCAATTTTATCCCACCTGAGGGCTGTATAGAAATCTTAGCATAATATTGTATAATTTAATCTAAATCCTGTTCAAATGGGCTACTATATTATTCTCAGGTTTTTATTCTGAAAACATTGCTGCCATACCTCTTTGAAGGTATTTTCAAAAAAACTGTAGGACAGGCAAGAAATTTTAAAGGGGCTACAAAACAAATCAATCATCTCCTTTTTAAATTAATCCTAAATCATGAACTGCAATTGGGGATCCCAGCTGGCAGGGTACAAAGTGTGTCAGTGTGACCGCTGCCTGGAGTTGAGGCTTTGGAGAACAAACTGTGATAGTTTCAATCAAAGGGCTCCAGGCCACAGAAGCAGAGCTACCATTTCAAATCCCCACCTTTGTCTTTGTCTGTCAACAACGTAATCCTGCAAACATTCACCCATTTCACAGGCACTTGTTGAGTACCTTGTAGTGTTGGATGCTACCTATGCCTGACAGGGAACATGTAGGAGTTTACAGGATGGCTCGGTCCCTGCCAGGGCTGCCTTGTGCCCTTGTGCAGTTTGTGCTCGGCTCCCAGGCTCCCACCTGGTGAGAGAGGGAGGGTGTGCTCTGCTCCCAAACTGTGCACCCTGGTGTGGGCTGAGTCCAGCCAGTGGGCCAAGTTGCCCTGAAGGCTACTGGTCCCCACTCTCTGAAGCTCTTAGTTATTCTTTTTTCAAGATTTTATTTTTTTTTATTTTTAGAGAAAGAAGAATGGTGGGAGAAAGAGGGAGAGAAACATCGACATGAGAGAGAAGCATCTATTAATTATCTCTCCTATGAGCCCTGAATGGGATGAAATTCACAACTCAGGCATGTGTCCCAACTAGGAATCAAACTGGTGACCTTTCACTTTGTGGAATGACACCCAACCAACTGAGCCAGACTGGTCAGGGCTAAAGCTCATAGTTTTGATTTTGTTTCCTCCAAGACTCACATCTGTGATTCTGAATAAGGTGGGGGTGTTCATTTTCATTTGCCTTTTACTTGGCCAGGAATCGAGACATCAGTATTGCTTCTTTTTTTAAGGGTGAATTTTCAATTTTGTTATTGTTCATGCTGTTACAGATGTCCCATTTTTCCCCTTTTGCTACCCTCCACCTAGCCTTGTGCTCCCCACAGTCAATCCTCACACCATTGTCCATGTCCATGGTTCTTTCATGCATGTTCTTGGACTAGCAGTGCTTTCTTGAGGATTTTGTTACTGAAAGTATATGTAGCACGAGACTCTTCTGTTTCTCTCTTCTCTCTCATACACACACACACACACACACACACACACACACACCAGATTCCCCCTGAGAGAGTAAATAATCCATATTTAAAAGAAAAACCTAAATCAACTAACACTTGTGAGGTAAAAGGTGAGGTATTGAGGGTATGGGTCATAAGAAAAAGAAAAAAAAACTAGAGAGAAGCCCATGAATTCAGGGGGTAGGAGCGATGGGAAAGAAAGAGAGCAGGGATGGGCCGGAAGATCAAAGTTTGGCGATTAAATTGCAGATTTTGGAGAATAAGTTGCAAAGTTTGGAGATTAAGAGTGGGAGAAGCTCCAGGGTTGGGATGGCAGGGGACAGTTAACTGCCTGAGAATCAGTTATAAACTGTTTGCCCTTTTTCTGATACACCTGATAAGTCAGGTGAGGAGGAAATGGGGTCCCTGTCTCTGTACCTTAATCTCCTCTTGGCTGACGCACTAGGAGGACCCCAGCCAGGAGTTCCAGGCAGATAGACACCAGCAATAAAGTCAGTGGCACACAGCCAAGCTATAGGGGAGCCCAGAGAAGCAGCTGTAGTGTGAACTTAGGACAGACAGCAAACAGAGAACATCACTCACAAATGCAGGCAACATGCCCTAAGCTGTGAGACACCTCGGTGGTGATGCAGGACCGAAACGTGAACGGTGCACAGACACAGCATCCAGCAGCATTGCTCTTTTGAACTTTCTTTCTGTCCTTATGATATCAGGGAGAAAGTCTCAGACTGGTGCATCTGTGTCTACAACTCCTTGCCAGCACTTGCCAATCTCCCTTGTTAATAGAGAGAGTGCACATCCCTTTTTAACAGAGAGAAGGCAGTTTGGGGGCTTAGCACACAACTATTCCAACAGTGTCCCATTTGCATTGTAGTTGGTTTTCTTTTGCCTTCTATTATTCAAGTTCTGATACAGAAATGGGAGCACTTCTTTTAGACCAGGTATAGGAGCTTAAAGAGTGTCCCTCTGAATTCATGTCTCTCTGGAATCTCAGAATGGGACCTTATTTGGAAATACAGTTTTTGTGGATGTAATTACTCAAGAATCTTGAGATGAAATTGTTCTGGAAGCAGAGTAGGCTCTAAATCCAATGACTGGTGTCTTTATAAGAGAAATAAAGGGAGCTCTGAACTCACAGAGGCACAGGGGAGAAAGCCACATTAACTGGGACAGAGATGTGAGGGACACCAGGAGCCACCAGACACTGGTAGGACAAGGGAAATTTCTCCCCTAGAGCCTTCGGAGGGCACGGGGCTCTGCGACATGATGGACTTTTACCCTCTGGAACTGTGGTGTGGGGCGAGCCACAAAGTTTGCAGTCTTTTGTGTTAACAGCCCTAGGAAACTCATTCACCAGGGGTATGCAAACTAAGGCCTGGGGGCCAAATCAGGCCTGCTGCCTGCTTTTGTAAATAAGTAAATATTTGCAAAAACACAGCATTGCTCATTCATTTGCATATAGTCCATGGTGGCTTTCAAGCTACAATGTCAGAGTTAAGTGGTTGCAACAGAAACTAAATGTCCCAAAAAGCCTAAATTATTCACTGGCTCCTCACAGAAAGAGCATGCAGAGCCCCTCTTCCTGGGAAATATTTAATTTGTGTAATTGTCTAGAGATGTTGGGAGACCATAGAGATTGTTCTTAACAGTGTAGAGTCACACAAGGTGGGAATTTGTTTAACTTAGATAATTTTTCTGAAGCAAGTCGTTTCCTCCCCAGAGAAAGACAAAATGTCCTGAAGTAGTTCTCAGCATTAGACACGTTGAAGGGATTCAAGCGAAATGGTCTCCTCTCTGTTGACTCAACTAACATTACAGTTCCCTTATCAATGAGAGCTTTTATACAGGGGCAGCAGCTTTGCATTGATATTATGAATGGGCTGGGGTTTCCCTAGAAAGCTGGCTAATCTAGAAGGTTTGCAAAGCTTGAATGAGTTCCTTCACTCTGACATGGATGGAGGTCAGACCTGTAGCTGGCCAGTGAGTGAAGGAAGACAGCTTTGTCTGATAGATGCTTGGGAATAAAGCTGAGAAAGCAAGGCTGAGCAGACAAGAGACAGACTGAACTCCAAATCTTAGTGGGCAATGAACTAAATGAAAAGGCAGCCTTTGGAATGGGAGAAAACATTTGCAAATCACATATCTGCTAGGGAGTTAATTTCCAAAATATGTAAATAACTCATACAACTCAATAACAGCAACAACAACAACCACAACAAAACCTAACAGCAAACAGTCTGAGTAAAAAGTGGACAGAGAAGCTGAATAGATATTTTCCAAAGGAGACGTAGATGGCCAATAGGTACATGAAAGGTGCTTAATATCCCTAATCATCAAAAAAATGCACATCAAAATCACAGTAAAGTGTCACCTCACACCTGTTAGTTAGACTGGCTGTTAGCAAGGATGTAGAGAAAAGGGAACTGCTGTCCCTCTGTTGGTGGGAATGTGAATTGGTTCAGCCACTATGGAAATAGTATGGACATTCCTCAAAACATTAAAATAAAACTGCCATGAGATCCGCAGTCTCTCTTCCGGGTATGAAAACAGGATATTGAAAAGATCTCTGCAGTCCCATGGTGCAGCGTTATTCCCAGTAGCCAAAATACGGAGAGGCCCTAAGTGTCCATCAGTGCATGTGAATAAAGAAGATGTGAAACACACACATGCACACAATGGAATGTTCTTCAGCGACAAGGAAGAAGGAAACCCTGCCATTTGCAACAACGTGGATGGAACTCGAGGGAATTGTGCTAAGTCAGATAACTCAGAGAAAGACAAATACTGTACGATATCACTTATATGTGGAATCTAAAAAAGCTGAATTAGAATGAATGGTAGTTGCCAGGGACAGAAGAGTTGGGGAAAAGGGGAGATGATGGTCAAAGGGTACAAACTGGCAAAATTATTTAGACGATAAATGATTTCTAGAGATCTAATGCACAGCATTGTGATTATAGTCAACAATACTGTATTATCTACTTCAAAATTAAGAGACTAGATCTTAAATATCCTTATCACAAAAAGAAATAATAATTATGTAATGAGATAGAAGCGTTAGCTAACACTACGGTGGTAATCATATTGCAATATATAAATGTACCAGATCAACACATTGTCTACCTCAAACTTACACAATTTTATATCTCAACAACAACAAAAATAATAATAGAAACCTTGACGGTCAGATTGTCCTCCAGCTCACAGTCAATGTGAACCTGTGCAGCTCATCAGCCACCTCACGAAGGCAGCAATAGGACCTAATTAATTCTGTTCATATCGTTACACAAAACTTTCCATTAAGTTAGTTGAATAGAAGCAGACACACACACAAAGGGGGAGCCAAAACACCCCAGAATTTATTTAGTAAAAATTACATATTTATTCTTACATGTTTAAACTTTAATCACCTTCAAAGTACCCTCCATTTGACGTAATACTCCCGTTGAGATGTTTTTTCCACTGTTCAAAACAGTTTTTGAACTCACCGATTTTGATGCCTTTTAGTGCTTCTGTCGCTTTTTGTTTTACCTCTTCCACACCAGCAAAATGTTTCCTTCTGAGGAGTTTTTTTCATCCAAGGAAACAAAAAAAGTATCTCAGGGCAAGATCACGTAAATATGGAGGGTGGGGCACAAAGGTCATCCCATTTTTAGTCAAAGTTGCTGAACACTCAGTGTGGTGTGGGCAGCTGCGCTCATAAATCACTCGTCATGAAACGGACAAATGCACTGAAAGAGTCTTCAGAAAATGAATTGAAGCCGAACACAGCCTCCTACAACAAGGCCAGCAGGTACGCTGATACAGACGGGTTCCTAGAACACTCACCTAGCAGGGGAAGCCTGTACTGCAAGGGGCCCGCCCTGCAGAAGATAATTCTGATTTTTTTTGAGGGGGGGTCCCCCTCATATGTGCAAAAGCAAAGCAGTTAGAAGAGTTTTATTTGTTTTTCTTTTACATCTTGGTTGAGGCCATTTTTATGTCCTTCACATATTTCACTGAGAAGCCTCAACCACTTCTAGCCATAACTTCCTTTCCTTCCTGCTATGAATTTGCTTCCTATATTTACTCTTCAGTCCCTAAAAATATCCATCCCGTATTATTTATTCACTCCATAATGCATACCATCCAAAGACAACAATTTTACCAATAAATTGTTATTCCAATGAATAATTCATGCAGCCTTCATTCTCTTGACATGAACAAATATACTTTCAAATGGGAGGATTGTGGCTCTATTTTAGTCTTAACTCCATTTTTTAACTTAATATTTTTAAAGGTTTTGTAATGTCCTTCCTTGGGTGAACTCCTTGGGGAATAATACTAATACTCTAATTAAAAGAAATAAACTGTGGCATAGTATCATAACTAAATTTATACACAGCATTTGTTACATGAACAAAGAGGTATTTGGATGTGGAAGGAAAGGGAGGCAAATCAGCCCATGTTTCAGGGCAGGGAAAATGTGGACTTCTCTCCTAATATGAAAGCAATGCCAAGTGTTGTTTCAAATTCTGACAACATCATGACCATAGTTCCCTCATATTCACATGGATGGGGCACAGTATTATGGTAATGATGAAAATGATAACTGTAATAAAAAAAATAATAATATTGTTATTTTTTAAGTTCTATGAAATGCTAGGCATTGTGCTAAGGGCTTTCTATACAGCAGGGTTTCTCAACCTTGGCACTTCTGATATGTTAGGCCAGATAATTCTTTAAGTGGGAAGGGGAGATGCCCTGTGTGATTGTAGGATGGTTAGCAGCATCCCTGACCTCCACCCACAAAATCTAGTAGCAATACACCCCTCCGAGTTGTGACAACAAACAATGGCAGATATGGCCAGGTGTCCCCTGGAGGATGAAATCTCCCGGTTGAAAACCACTAATATGCATGATTAATTGCATCTTCATAATATTCTTACATGCCAGGGGCATTATTAGTCCCACTTACATAAAGACAAAAATCAATAAGTGACAGAGTCAAACTTTGGTGAAGTTTTACTGACACATTGATGTTAAAGCTATTTTTTTTTTGCTTGTGACAATTCAGAGCATCAGTTTTTCTGCTTTCTCTTCTTACACAGATGATATTTTCAGATTTAAAAATATATAATTGATATATTTAGTATTTTTGGCATAGATGTGCTAAATAACTGAAATTATAAAATATTTTGCACAGAGATAACTTCAAATCCCTGAAGCCCGTTGTATAGGAAGTATAGATGACACTATGGCAAAATTAATGATTGTTAAAACAATAGTAACAGTAATGATATCAATTGTTCTTTGTCTTCCCACCACTATATATTGAACAATTTTTATGTGGCAGGCTAAGGGATTAACCTGGATCACCTGTTTAATCTTCATATCTGAGAGGTATCTACTTTGGTTAGCTTTTAACCCAAGGCAGTGTGATTAGCTTTGTTTTGTTCTCTGTTGTGTCCTGATCATTGAAAACCTTGCCTTGCACATAGTAAGGGTTTTATAGACATTGCATGAATGAATGACTTAGGAGGAGATGGAATCTTGGAGAAAGTGTAAAGATTGCTAAAGTGGTGATGGCTCTCCAACTCAAAGACAAAGGTGATGTGACCTGGTGTGTCTGTCTTTCATGCTCTAGGGAGGTCAGGTTTCTCCCAGTTTTCTCTTGCTGGTGATGGCAACAAGCCTTCTCTTTCATATTACTCCATTTCCATTGGCCAGTCTGTCTTCCACTTAGAATGTCTCCTTCATATCTATTTGTATAAATCTTACTTAATTTTTGAGGCTCAGGTTAATCCTGACTTTCTTCTGGAACATTATCCCTTCATCCTTGAAGTCTCAGGGCCTCTCAGGGAGCTTGCTGTCATCAACAGTTGATAAAGAGCTCTGGCTATTGTGGCTTAGTTAGTTGGAGTGTTGTCCGGTGAACTGAAAGGTTGCAGGTTCAGTACCTGGTCAGGGCATATGCCCAGATTATGACTTTGGTCCCCAGTCAGGGTGTGTAGGGGAGGCAGCTGATCAGTGTTTCTCTCTCACATTGATTCTCTCCCTCCGTCTCTCCCTCCTTTCCCCTTTCTCTAAAATCAATAAGCATGTTTTCAGGTGAGGTTAAAAAAATAGTAATAATTGATGAAGAGCCATGAAAAACAGATCCTTTCACTATTAAACCCCATGTCAATCTCTCCAAGAATGTGATCTTGATTAACCAGCTTAACCTTTTCGAAATCCTGATTTCCCCCACTGTGAGAACAATAATATTTCTGTATGCCCTAGTTTACAACAAAGCAATGAGACCAGGTTTAGCACATTCCTTGACTCATTGTGCCTTCTAAATAATTACGGTCATCACTAATGTCATTTTCTGATTGATTTATAGACAGTGGGGTAAAAGTAGGCTTATAGTATGAGTATGTGAAACACAGAGTTCATTCTTGTATATTATTTATTAATGATTGTATTATTTTCCATGCGAACAGCTGTAAACCTACTTTTGCCCCACCCTGTATATGTGTGTCTAATCTTCCCAACTAGATGGTAGGGTTATAAAAAAAAATTCAGAGTGGATCTTTAATATGCTTCAGAGTTCAGCACAACAGGTAAAACTGTGGCCAGGAGGCCATTGCAATGTTCAAAAGGTAATTTTTCTCCCTTTGCATCTTGAACTCTGATGTCTTCATTGATATCATGAAGAGACCATTTCCATTTACTCCGCCATACCAGAAGGGCCATTGCAAATGGTTTATTTATATGGTGAATAATCAATTGGTGTTCCCTGAGAACATAAGCTTCAGAACTGTAATAACTTGTTATCTGTCTGTCTCAATACTTTATTGAGGTCCTTTGAATGTTGGCTTTCCTGATTTCTTCTTTTATCTGTAAAATCTTGCTTAGCATATTGCTTAATGCGGGGTGATTTCTGAGACACATCTCCAGTTATGAAGGTGGATATGTCCCCAAGGAAAGCAGTGTCCAGAAAGGAGATGTGCACTGAGCTCCCAGGTCCTACTGTGAAGCTGTGTGGTGCAGTGGAGAGTACAGTCTTCATAAAGAGGCTGGTTTCTGACTAATTTTCTTAGGATTCACATGATGTGCAGAAATTTAGAAAAAATCTTTCTGTGCCCTAATGTTCCTATTTGTAAAATAAAGCATCCATATCAGATAATTTAGGGATTTACCTTTCATTTCTATAATTCTGCATTTCAGAATTGAAGTTCAATGGTATGAGCCAATAATTCCATATTTTTTATATTTTACCTAAAATTCAAATGCCTAATAATAAATAACTCAAAGGGCTTTCAAATTCTATTTTTTAAAAAATCTACTCCCTGCACACAAACTCTTCTTTTTTAGTTTTTATTGTTGAAAATATTATAGCTGTCCCGATTTCTCCCTTTGCCCACCTTCTCCTGCCCTTGCCCCCCTCCTTCAGGCAGTCCTCACTCTGTTGCCTCTGTCCTTGGGTTATGCCTGCATGTTCTTTGGCTAATCCCTTCACCATTTTCCATCCAGTGCCCTCCTCCCCCCATTCCCCAATGCCCCACACGTTTTTCTAATAAAGTATAGAATAAAGCTAAATCTCCCCACTGTTGTGTTTATAATGTGGAAGACAGCGTTATTCCCACTATGACTGTGGTGGACAAAAAATACATACTTCTCTCACTCTCAGATATACCCTTTGATCCTCAGCCTTTTATCAGCAAATCAGAAGTGCTACCTTCTGCAAATTAGCACCACTTCCTGAGAAATTGTGCCAAGTTCCATTAAATGTAATTAGCATTCTCATTGTTTCCTTCACATTGCCAATGACAACACAAATAACTCTTTCTGGGTTACCTTGAGCACACATTACCCAAGCTATATGGATAGTGTCAGCGTGAGGCTGGAGGCAGCAGACAGGAGAGCATCTCAACATTTAACTGTTGAGTTCACCTTCTTGGGGGCACAGAGTGGCAGAATCAAAGTCTTTAGTTTTGGCTTTTCAAAGTGCACCTTGGCTTCCCAGAGTGAAGTTAAACAGCTGGCACAATGCCTTTTAAGTCAATTATCTCCCTCAGTTTAACACTGACCTGCTGTGGGGTTCAGAAGCAGAAGACTCAAATATCCTAGAGCAATACATTTCAAAAGTAAATTTTGAGAGCCCCCTTCCCATATGGTTTTGTATAAAAGAATTGCAAACAAAACAATCTATTTTCCCTACAATTTCATGACAGAATAACATTTTAATAGCCACCAACAAGAAGAAACGATATGAGCTCAGAATGATGAACAGTGCTAGATATTGGACACATTTTATCAATAATAATTACCAAAATACAAATATAATTTTACCGAAGTCACTAGAGTAAGAATTACAGAATTAGTTTATTAATATAAAAATAATAGAAAAACCACTATTTCGCTTTCCTTTTTTAAAAAATACTTTGTTGTTCTATTACAGTTGTCCCAATTTTTCCCTCTTTGCCCTTCTCCACCCAGCCCATCCCCCACTCCCACAGTCAATCTCCACCTTGTCATCCATGTCCATGGGTCATTCATACATGTTCCTTGACTAGTCCCCCACCCTCTTATCACTCTACCCCCTCAGTTTCACTTTCAGGCATGGAAACTTACCCAAAGTGAATCTGCATTTAGAAAGCATTATTGTAAGGGACTTTTACCTAAAGCACAATGCCACTACCAAACACATGCCCCTCCTAACCCTATTCACTTTGATGCTATGAAACAGACTTCTGAGAGACACCCAGATATATGTGCACATCTGTGCTAAAAGGTTCAGGGAGGAGGGGGCTAGTTTCCCATGTTTGGTGTGAAATTGAGTTCAGTTTGACTGGCAATTTTTTTTCTCTCAGAAGCCATTTTCTCTCTTTCCTTTTTGCTCCCTTCCTTGTGTTTCAGCATTTGTCATTTCAATTACAGTACTGCATCCTATTTTTACACTTTGGATGCAATTTTCAGAAACACTAAGGAAAGAACAGTGAAGATATTAGGAGGTGGTAGTTAAGACTGAGCATGGCTCTAAGAGGGTGGAACAAATTTAGCACGTTTTTTATTTTAACCATCTATTAAAATGTAATTCCACAGATGTCTATAGTTAAGTCCCACTTACAGCTCAAAGCATCATAAAATTGAATAAAGTAATATTCTCTAGCACAGTGTCATAACTATTATATTATACAAGTTAAATAACTCACTATGCCCACTTTCTTCTTTAAGAATTGAGGGTGAAAATCCAACATTCCCCATGCTGGGTCACAGTGAGAAACAAAATTAAAGACAAATCATTTAGTCTTATCTCAAGAAAGGGTTCAGCCTAACGTAGTGAGCTGGTTGGTGGGTTTATTCATTCGACACATGGGCTTTGTATTATATGCTGGATGGTGACAGGAGCACATAGGATGCATTCTCTGGAACTTATTGTCCCTTCCCCATGCAAAGTCAGTTTAGCTCTCTTTGTAATTTAATTAATCTTGACTCTACTATTGATGGAAATTCCACGTGGACTGAGTTAAAAATGGGAGAAGGTGGAGTTTATTTAGCCCATATGATCAAAAAGGACACGAGATGTTGGAACCAAGTAATGCTATGATAACTCATCTACTTCTCTCTGCCTCTTATGTATTGCTATAATGGCTTCATTCCCTTCTAGTGAAAATGGTTTTTGTTTGTTTGTTTGGTTGGTTGGTTTTTGACCAGGCAGGTGACAAAACATAAGAAGCTCTGGGATTTTATTCTCATAAACTTATTGTGAATCCAGTTGGTTCTTCATCTAGATACCATAACCTTCCTTCCCTTCCTAGCAGAGTACAGCTTTTGCTCATGTATTCACTCACATATCCATCTCTTTCCATCAGGTTCATGTGACACTGGAGAATCTGACCTCATCTCTATCTGGCAGTGAAATGGTACAGGGACTTAACTTGTCTAAGCCAATCCTAACACTCCTACTCCCCTAGCCAACATTTTATTCTGGAAGCCAAACTTCAGGCTCTTATTGAACAATTACCCTCACAGTTGATAGGCACTTGACCTAAGAGGGCCCAAGTAGTGTTTAATCTCTCAGATAATTATGATGTACAGTAGTTAATTTCTTTATTGTTTAAGCTAGTTTAAGTTTGGATTTTTATTATTTGCAGCCAAAAGCATTCTCATTGATAAACACCTTAACACAACAGAGGAAACAGCATTCTTCATAGCTGGCTCCACTTAGGAAAATCCAGGAGAACATTGGTTGTGTTTGCCTCTTGTGCAAGTAAATAGAGCATGATATTTTCCAGGTTTGTGTCAGATAAGCTCACGTCTATCTCTGTGATCTGTAGCTTCCACCCAAACTTATATATGGGCTGCAACTTGGCACAAGACTTAACAACTCAATTATAGGGATGGAGAAGCTGAGAGTGACCGTGCCCACAAAATTTTTATATGTTTACAACTTTATTGAGGTATAATTTTATATCACAAAATTCATCTATGATAAATATACAGTCCAATTTTAAATATACATAGAGGTATGCAAGCATCATCACAATCCTGATTTAAGACAGTTTCATCACCCCAGTGATTTACCCTGTGCCTGTTTGCAGTCACTTCTGCTCATATACTCAGTGTAAGACAGCCACTCATGTTTTCTAGATCTGTAGACTTGCCTTTTCTGGACCTTTCATATGAATGAAATCACACAATATATAGTCTTTAGCACCCGACTTCTTTAACTTAGCAAAATGTTTTTGAGGTTCACCCATATCGATGCATGTATCAGTAGTTTCTTTCTTTATATTGCTGAGTAATAGTTCATTGTATGAATGGATATACCACATTTTGTTTTTCTATTCACCAATTGTAGATACTTGGATTATTTCCAGATTTTTGGCTTTTGTGTATAATGCTGATAAGAACATTTGTTTTCATGTTTTTGTGTGGACATAGGTTTTCACTTCTCTTGAGTGAATACTTAGCAGGGAAACTGTTGGGGCCTATGGTAAGTTTTAGTTGAACTTACATAGCCAACATATTTTCTGAAGTGATTCCACTATTTTATATTTCTAACAGCAATATACCAGGGTCCCGGTTGTGCCACATCCTTGCCAACTCTTGGCATAATCTGTTTTTTGAACACAGCCATTCTAGTGGATGTGCAGAGGTATTTCATGGTGGTTTCAACTGGCATTTCCCTAGAGTACCTCTACATGTGTTGGAACTTTTCATAAAATAACCTTGTTCACCTGTGAAATGGAACTCATCCATTGAGTCTTACATCTATAACAGTAATTCCCCTTGTGAATGTCAGCAAAGGAAAGAGGAAAAAAATGCCCTCCCTATTGGGCAGAAATGCAGGACAGTGAGCTGAACCCTTCCCTGTCCTTTTATATTCATAGCAGGGAAGCTATAGACTAGTTGTGGCAACATGGTGTAGGTAGGGGCACTGACCTCAAATGCAAATGATCCCATTTGTGGATAAGGCACATTTCATCCCAGAACTCTGCTTTGGAGAAGATAAAATCTGGGTTCACTGTCCCACCCTCACAGCTGTGGGCCTCTGCTCTGGTGCTTGAAAGTGACACATGACCCTGTCAGTACAAGCTTTCTGAGATTGCCTCTTCCAGACACACAGTAGTTGGTATTATTTCCTTTATCTTTGATAAAAATGACTTACTCTCTTTCAGGGTAAAGCAAGTCTGCACACATGTTTCTCAGTTGGGTTGCAGTAATCTGTGCTTTTTTTTTTTAGGGAAAGGTTACTTCTTAGAGGAGTTGAAAGGACTCAAGGTTCATACATTGACCCCCTGGGCATATATGAGCCCAAAGAAACAGATACCAGTTCCTGTGTTGCAAAGGTTTTGAATCCTTGATAGCTCTGAAAGCAGAAGACTAAATACCTGCGAGGTGAGTGCAGAGCAGCCAGCTGACACATAACTGACATGGAGCTCAGCCAGCAGAAGTCCCTATTAACAGACCAATGGTGTGGTTAAGAGCACGCACTTTAAATCAGATTTCTTCAATTGGAACTACATGCTGTGTGTGTGATTTTAGACAAGCTACTTAACCATGTTAAGCTTCGGTTAAATCAACTGTAAAATAGGATTAATAATAATACTTTGTTCTTAAAATCATTGGTAGGATTAAATGAGATAATGCATGTAAAGTGCTTAGCATCATTCTGAATTTCTTTAGCTATTATACTTTTTATGTTATATTTAATTTTACATCTTTGGCACTTGGAAGAAAGCCTGGAATATAGTATGCACTCTGTGACAGTTTTTAACCACATACAGTTCAAATATTCATTCATTCATTTATTCATTTATGTATTCACTTATTCAGTTATGCAGTGATGGATTTATTCTGTGCATTCATCCTATGTATTCACTCATATCATAGATATTTATGAGATACTTACTATGTGTTAGGCAGGGTTCTGGATCAGCAAATTATAGTTCTTGGGACAAATCCAGCTGTTGCTTGATAAATAAAGTTTTTTGGAACACAGCCACACCCATTTATTTGCGTAATGTCTATGGCTTCTTTGTGCTACCAAAGCAGAGCTGAGGAGCTGCAATGGAGACTATGTGGCCCTCAGAGCCTAAACTACTTATTGTTTGGTCTTTTATAGAAAGAGTTTTGCAACCCTCTTGTCAGAAACTGAGAATAAAATAGTTAACACAGTAAGGTGATATCCCTGCTGTCATCATAATTAGGATGAGACAGACAATAAGCATATAAATAAACACATACTAACATGCATACACACATTCAGAATATCTGTGGTGATGTGAACAATGAAAACATAAGGAAGTATAAGAGAATAGAGAAGAGTTGGGGTGGGAAAGAAATATAGAAGAAACATAGGGGTGGGAGAAATAACTTTAGAAAAAAAATGTTTCCCATTTAAATGTCTCTTTTCTCAGGTTAGAAGTACAAAGTTTCTCTTTAGTTGTTTATTTACAAGGCTATTTTTTAATAGCAAAACAAACACTCACTGGCCCATGAAGCCTCACTGAACACATTCAGAAACCATTCCAGGTTAGAAATAAATCCAGATGTGGCCTACTCTAAAAAACTGGTTCAGAGAGGCCTCATAAACAGTATTCTGAATCTAAGCAGGATACACTTGGCTCAGTTTGCTGAGTGGCATATGTTTGTGCCCAGGAGTAGGTCTCCCCACATAGAGAGCAGTGAGGACATCACTGCTTGCAATGAAAGAGGAATTGTATTTGTGGCCTTTTCCAGGCTGATTATCTGTGGACAAGACTAAATTGAACAGTATCTATTCTACAAACAAAAAGAAGCCCTCAGGGCCTCCAGAGCTAATAATAAGAGCAATAAGAAGTAGGTCAGAGATGCTCTGGAAGGTTTTCTACCCCGCATCTTATTTTCAGTAGGGTTTTCACAGTGGCACCTTCTGTAGCACAGGTTGCTTGCTACTGCTGCTGCTAGGTAAGCAAGTTGCATTGTTAACAAGATTGTAGCAGGGAGCAGGGCACTTCCACAAAATACTAGTGCAAAGGTCAGCAAACCTTTTCTGTAACGAGCCAGATCATAAATATTTTAGATTTTATAGGTCTCAGGCCTCTGCTGCAACTACTCAACTCTTTTCTTGTAATGCTGAAGCAGCCTTAGACAATACATACATGAATGAGCACGGCCGCATTCCAATAAAACTTTATTTACAAAAGCAAAGAGGATCTGGTCTGTGAGTCACAATTTTCCAGCCCTTATTCTAGTGTACCTTTTCCTTCTCAGGTGTGCTCACTAGATGACCCGGGGGCTATATGTAGTGCCCACATGCTTCGTCTCCTCCCCTCTGACCTCCTGACTCAGTCCAGCCACATGCATATCCACGAAAGCTCACACAGATAGTCAGTATGTGCTGGGTTACGTGGCAGTTAGAAAAACCCCGGAATCCCAGCAACAGTAAAGCAAAGGTCTGTTTCTTGTTTGTGCAATATCTACCACAGGTCTGGGTGACTCTCCAGGCAGCTTTCCTCCATGCAGTGACCTAGTGAGTCAATCTCATGGAGGCATCATCAAGCTGTAGCTTCACTTTTGAGAGTACACAGCTGTTTTTGGTTGATGTGGCCGAGAAAGCAAGAGTGGAAGTCTTGCAACGGCAAGTAAGTGACTGGGTCACTAACAGTTTGGCCATAGCTTGTCATACGGTCCTGATTAGCTGTAAATAGATGGCAAATGTCATCATCCTCAAGTGTCTAGAAGGAGGGTAGACTGGCTATGTGTAAGCTTGAGAAGTGTTTGTTGTTTGATCAATTGACTCAATTGAATACTTGATTGGTAATCATTAATGAGCAATCTGATGTGTTCACCAGTAAACAGCCTTTCTGTGTGATATTCATGGGAATACGTTGTTTACGTCATTAGAATTTGGACAGTTATCTGTTGTGGGGAATATGAAAGGGAAACACTGTCTAGACTTGGGGTCTTAGACAAAGACTTCTTCCTGGATTATATTCTTGTATTTGAGGGTAAAGGCCATTATTAGTGTTTGTAATCCCATTCCTGACCTTGAAATGTATCTCTCTCCTCTAAAAGTCAAACACGTTCACACTGGCAAGGTGTCTTCTGACACTGAGTTTCACCTGCTGTTTGTAAGTTATGTCTAATGAACACTCTCCCTTGCTTTCTACACTGATCCAGTTTGGTTGACATTACTAATTTGGTTAATGAGGCCACAAATAATAATCTGGTCTCCTTTGTTTATAGTTAACAATAGTGGCCCATTATAATTTTCTATGGCAGTACATATGGTGGGTAATAAATTAAATGGTAAAGCTGCCACTTGGAGAATAGGTCTTTTTTTTTTTATGGCTGTTTCTTTGATACATAATTAACGCGCAAGGTTCAACATTTTGGGGGTTCAGATCCCAGTTTATTTGTTGCATTGTGAGGTGTTAATTTTCTTGGTGCATTGGTGAGTAGGAGAGTGGGGGAGAGCTATGCAGCTTTTTATCTGTATGGAAAGGTGCATAAGCAGGATTTTTTTTTTTTGCAAAGGAAGACACTTAAATTACCTTTGCTTTCAGAGTTCATTTCCATTGAAAATGTAAAAGTGATTCTATGTTCAGACTTTCTCAAAGCAACCTTCCCTTACTTAAGAGAACACAGTTCTAAAAACCTTCTCCTGGGGGAATAATTTTCTCTGCCTTCCATCTCGCTCAATGATTTGCTCAGTCTCCACAATTTGTCTGGCTCCCTCTCAAACTGATTTACAATTCCCCCAAATCTGTGGGAGAATTTGCCAAGCTGCACACCGATTCATTATGTTTGCTGTTGGACCTATCTGTTAGGTGCTGGCATTTCTATTCTGTCAGATGTTTTCTATTTAATGTGCACACATGTTTTGCTTTTGTTTTTCTTAAGCATCAAGCTGACCATGCACAGGTGACTCCAATAGCAACAACAAAATTCACTGGAGGTGCGTTGTCCTTCATTTGTATGCAGAATCTTTGAAAAAAATTACAGTTTCCCTAGGAATTTTGCGCAGGGCCCTTTCTCTAATAAAAAGTTCTGTGTTTTGTCCACAAAGTCCCAACCTTCATGGTGAAAATTGTGCCATCCATGCTCTGTCTTGCAACAATAGTGTTACAATGTAATAATAACACCCTAACAACAATAGCAATTATTTACATAACACTTACTGTATGTCAGGCAATCTTTGAATGTATGTTACATGTATTAACTCTTTTTTTTTAGATTTTATTTATTTATTTTTAGAGAGGGAAGGGAGGGAGAAAGAGAGAGAGAGAGAGAAACATCAATGTGCAGTTGCTGGGGGACATGACCTGCAACCTAGGCATGTGCCCTGCCTGGGAATGGAACCTGCGATGCCTGGTTCGCAGCCTGCGCTCAGTCCACTGAGCTACACCAGCCAGGGCACATGTATTAACTCTTTAAATCATTATGGAATTCTATGAGGAGGGAGGATACTATTATCATTCGAATTTATTTTCCTTAAGTAACAGGTTCAGAGAGGTTAAGGAAGTGAGCAATAACACACAGCCAGAAAGCTAGAGTGACTGGAAGCCTGTCTCCTCCTGAGGGGATATTCTTCTCACCCTATGCAGGGCAGGGCAACACAAGCCCCTGCGTTCTGAAGGCATGTTTTCAGACAGCCCAGACATAAACTTGTTTATGCATTGATGTTGGTTTATCTGGTAGGGCAGTTTGATTTTATCGGATAGTACTTTATAGGCTGATAGATGCAATGCCACTAAGCATAGTGACATGTTTTCCCTCTCCCCTGTAAAAGGTGAGGTGGTTTCTTGTGGTGTTGGAATGGATTGCAAGAGATGTGCTTGGGGAAAATTGTCTTTTCTATACCTCCCCCCACTTCATTTCCACTGTGAGTTATTATGATAAAAAAAATAAATACCAGAATACTTGCCTCAAGGTGAAAATATTTAGGCAAAATATTACCACAGGGAAAGTTTATTTTAAGCATCCTGGTTAAAAAAGAAGCATGTGTCAGGTTCAGGATTTTTATGCTTAAAGCTCATCACAATGCCATAAAACATTGGTTGGCAAACTTTTTCTGTAAAGGGCAAGACAGTAAATATTTCAGGCTTGTGGACCATATGGTCTTTGTCACAACTACTCAACCTTGTAGTTGCAGAGCCAAAAGAGTCACAAGCTATGTGTAAACAAGTGTGTGTGGTTGTGTTACAATAAATCTTCATTTTCAGCATCAGACAGCAAAATAGATTTCGTCTTCAGACCATAGTTCACTGATACCTTGATATAAAGGAATGGCCAGGGGATTTGGAGGTAAGGTTTCTGTCCTGACTGCCATTGGCCAGCTGGACAGCTATGGAAAAGTCACTGAACCTCTCTGAGCCACAACCTTCCCAGCTGCCAAGTGGGGAAATGGCCACTTGCATATTTATTAGCATGGCCAAGAGAGTGGAGTGAGGACAGAATGGAACGAGTGAAAGACTGGCTTTAATAGAAGAAATTCCATGTGGTCATTCTCTGTCTTCTCCAAACTCCTTGTTGTCCTACAGCTCCCTACCTTCTGCTTATCAGTCAATAAGTGATATTAGTGATGGTTGCCAGAGAATTTTATGATAAAATAATAAATTTGTGTGTGTGTTTTTATTTTCATTTTGGGGTTATGACAGTATTAGAGAAGCACCCCAAGAGGACATCTTTCTGAATAATTGCATGTGAATTGGGGTTGAAATAGTTGCTAGGGGAAAAAAAAAGATCTCAGCCATCAAGATGTGAGGAAGAGAAGGGTTGATTATTTTGGAACAGAGATAGGAATGCAGCTTACCACCAATTCCCTCTTCAGTCCAACACCCATGGTGCACACCAGTAGAGGATCCTAGCCTTCACCAATGAACTAGACAAACCTTCAAAAGTGTGTTGATACAATTAGTCAATGCCAGTAGTTTGTAGTTGTCTCATAGTATGAATTGTTATCAGGTACCTGCAACCTAGATTATTTGCTTTGAGGGTCAGGGAGTTTGAAACTTACATCAGATTACACACTACGTGAAGCTGTGGAGGGTTGCCATTTTGTCCCTGCTTTGTGAACACTGATCCTCTTTTATGGTGATTCTTAGCTTAATTCTGAGGCCACAAATGAAAATCAAAGAGGGACAGTATCTTCCTTCCTTTCTCAAGCTTTATTTCTTCATGAAATGATCACACTTTGAAACATGGTGAGCTCCCTCATTTTCTTGGTTCTAAAAGGCTTAGCAGCAGCTGAATATCTGTTCTCTCTCTTAGTTCTGCATGCTGTGGCCCTTTTCCAGTTATTGCATGGTGAGCTGTTACTCTACAAATCGGGGGATAAGAGGCAGTCCTAATTCTTCCCTGTTAAAAAGAGAAAAAAAAAAACTCATGTCATACTCATTTAAGTGAAAAGGGAGAATTTACCCTGGAAATATTTTATAAGTGCTGAGAGGAGGGAAAGCAGGGCACAGAGAAATGCAACCAGGACCAGGAATGGCATCAGCATCATGGACAGCAATCCACCCCTTTTTTTTCCCTGTGGCCAACCCTTCAGATTCGTCCTCCTTTCCACTTTGCATGTTGCACATAATCCTTCTGGAATGCTCTCCCTAGATCCTCACATGGCTGGTTCCCTCATGGTTATAAATTATCTTATTTTCTTTGTTTACTAATTTACCATATGCCTCTGCCATTAGAACCTAAGCTTCTGAGAGCACAGCCTTATTTAGAGCAATGCTTTATAAATAATAGGCACATAGAAATGCTTTTTTGAATATATAAAAGTATAAATAAGAGGATGGCACCTCTAGTTCCAGATTCCCTTGGAGAGACAATTAAACTGGCCTAGCTATGGTTGGTTTTCAACCCTCATCCTATTAGTTGAGGCACAATGAGTAGAATCACATAGGCCGACCACTTTTTATGGATACCTGTGTCCAAGGGGAGACTGACTGATTTGGAAAGCCATCATAGACTAGGAAACATGTCTCCAAATAACTACAAGTACATTGTATTTGTGACTTGACAGTGGATGGTGAAGATAGGGGTTGATGTCCTTAACTTTGGCAGAGGAAGCGTTTAGTTTTTCTGCTTGAAATTTTGTATCAGCAGTCGAGGCCCACCAGGCACCATGGAGTACCCTGAACCCAAAGGCTTTATTTATTTATTTATTGCTGTTAAATAATTAAAACTCCATAGGTCAGTCCACAATTTATCTACAATGGATGATTTGTGATTTTCCCCTCCATTTACCTATTCTATTGATATTTCTGCATCAGGTGTGTGTGTGTGTGTGTGTGTGTGTGTGTGTTTTATTTTCAGGCTCCCAAAAGTCTGTGTTAATAATCTCATAGGGTCCTGAAGAAGTGCCAAATAGTAATCTCCAGGCAGATATTATGGAATAGCTGACTCACCCTGAAAACAAACTAGGGCTTAGAGTTGCTGTTAGAACAAAATTGGCGAAGCTTGTGGAGACCTTTTCCTTGCCTTTCAGTTTTGTTCAGCAAGGAGATACTTATCATCAATTATCAGGCATGGTTTTAGATGTGAAGAATATGGGTCTCTACCCCCATGGAACTGCCATTCTAATTTGGATAGTAATTAAAAATAGAGATTAAATAAACCAGTAACAAGAGGACAGACAGCGTTTCAGACATGATGATATCATTAAGAAAGTGAAATGGAAGGGCATGAGCTGGAATGGCTAGGAGTGATACAGATGACTAGAGATGGCAAGAAGCTTGGCAGGGCAGAGGAAGGCAGGGCCTGTGAAAAGGGCATGTGAAAGAGGTCACTGGCAGGACAGGGCATGCTGTGTTTGAAGAGCAGGAGAAAGGGCAGCACATGGCTGGAATGAGCTCCGAGGGCAAGAGGGAAAGAGGTTTGAGGAGAAACTGATCAAGGAACACTTCTGTGCTCATGGTAAGGAACTAGAATTTTAGTCCCAGAGCACTGGGGAGCCACTGGAGTGGCCTGACAGAGGGGGTACAGGATCCAAATTACAATTTATAGGAATTTGGTGGGACATGGACTGGAAAGGGGGAAAGTGGAAGGAGAGGCGGAAGCTAAGCAGTTTCCACAGAGTCCGGGGACGAGATGATAATGATGACCATATATCCACCAACTCACCACATGACAGAGGGCATCTGTTCATCTGCTTTGTGTGTAGGTTTTTACCTCCCCCAGTTACCCTCAATCTCATGCTGAAAAGTAATCAAGTGATTGAAATATGGCACTTCTAGTGTGCCTTTAGGGCAAAGCTTGGTGAGTTAGCAAACAGTACTGTAACACAGAATCCTAGAGGGGTTAAAATATACAGGTCTTGATTATATGGGTGCATTTGAAGAAATACAAAGTCACATTAAGTTTGTGAATTCTTGTGAAACTATTTTTTTAAGAATTTAAAAAATGGATAGCTATATATAAAGTTAGAATTTTTAGAGTCAATATAAATTTGGTTCTGAATTTCTGTGAATCTGTTTATCAACTCAGAAATGTATTTAAGATCCCTGACTTCTAAGTGTGTTAAGTATGTGTGTATAAGGGGATACTCATTAACCATGGTAATAATGCTTACTCATAAATCTCATTTGGTAATAAGTATGTTTACTTTGTGCCAAATGCATGCTTGAAACTTTATATACATCATCTCTTTGAAGAATTGCAATGACCAGGTGACAATATGCATATTAATGCCCTACACCATGAAGAAGGAAATTAAACCTTAAATGAAATAACATGTTAGAAATCATGCAGTAAGTAAAGGAGTGTTCATAGAGTTTATCTCATTCAATTCACCTAACAATGGGACATCGTGGGATAGTGTATGGAAACACTTGGCATAGCTTCAGTCAGCATGGGTGTTTGATAAGTTTCATGCTGTATATCTCCCTATAGATTTCAAATATTTATGACCACAGAATTATTTCTAAGGAAAGTAAAGGACTGAAGGAGGTGTTTGCATATAATTTTTTCCCTAATGATTCCACTGCACCCTTGAGCATTCCACATGTGTATTTAATCACAGAATCTCAGCCATGATGTTTCTGACAGGTAATTTCCTTAATGCATTTGACAGAGATGGATTGCATGGAAGTCCATTGGATTCTGTGCTTTTGTCTGCAAGTGATAAGACGAGCTCAGATCTATCTGAGTCTAGTGCTGCCAATGATATTGCATCCTAATAATTCCCATGATAATATGGATCATCTTTGTGGACATACACAATTCTTGGCCAGATGGAATACACCAGTTTTCAAGACACCCTGCCACTTTTATTACACCTTGAGAAACATCTAGGCTGATATTTGTGTGTCAGAATCATAAACCAATTTAGTCCTCAGAGATAGGCCTAGTTGTGCAATTTATCTTCAAATACCCTTGTTTTTTTTTTTTTCTTTTCCCTGCTACAACTGAAAGTGTTGGATGATGAACACAAATGCCAAGATACTGGATTCCTTTTTAGATTGTAATGTATTTACACTGGCGTGTGACAATCTGAGCATCACTGAGACTCACTGACACTTGGTGAGCAACAGTGATTTGGGCTTCTTGGCATTTCACCCCTAGGACCAATAATCCCAATCCACTCAAGCAAAGGTACAAATGCCTCTCAGTGGGGACTCCCTTCCTGACCTTTTCGTCCTCCCCTCCACTGTGCATCAGCCTTTAGTCCTTATGGTTTGTTGGTGTGCTAGTATAGATCAAGGGGTGCAGAGAGTCAGGGCCAGGGGTCTTTGATGCCCCTGGGAAACACAAATGCTTCTATTTCACAGATGTCCTTCAGGCTAATCATGTCATTTATGCTCAGCAGGCAGATTCCTGGATAGCATCGTGGTACACCGAAAAGAAATATTTTGTTGTTGCCAATCTAGTACTAGTCTCTTACACTGGACCACCTGGACCCTCCTGTGCACTTACAGATTTGCTGAGAAAAAAATGTCTGGTTCCCTTTAAAAACTAATTTTATTGTGAAAAACTGCCATGCATATAGAAAAAGAGAAAGAGTAATACAATGAATGCCATATACACATTGTTGGAATTTAATAATTGTGCAGATATGCAAAACCACTTTAAAGAAAGTTTTCAGACATCATAAAACTTACCTTTAAATATGTAAGGTTGTATCTGTAAAAAGAAGTATAATATTTTATAAAACTATGATATCGTTATTGCAACTAATAGCATTAACTTAAATTCATCCTATCTATCATCAAATAGTCTATATTCACATGTACTCAGTAGTCCCAATAATATCTCTTACAACTTATTTTCAAAATATAGCTCTTAAGTCACTTTGAACTACTGAAATTATATGTAAGGAGAGGAGAATGTGTGGCATGATATAGTATATAAATATTTAAAATATTTTTTACAGTGAATCTGTTCTTCCTTGCTTAGTCCTCCTAAGAGATTATCAATCATTTAAAAAATCACATGAAGTCTTAAAAAGGAGTATACATATAATATGTTGCTATGGGAAGGCTCTTTTAAAATTATGGAAACAAATATAGTTCCCTATAAAATAACATTTATCAACATTTTTCCTAATGGTGAAAAATTGGATACAACCTAAATCTCTGACACAAAGAATTAGCTAATTTATGGTGGTCATATTGGAAAATGCTCACAATATATTGTCAAGTAAACAAAGCAGATTTCAAAACTACATGGGCAGAAGCACAGCTCTCTAAGAATTAGCTCACACCCAGACAAAAATGTTAAAAATATATTTTTGATGTGTTAACCATAGTTAATTCTAGATAGTGGGATTATAGTTCATTTTATTTCATTTTACTTTTCAAAAAATGCTTACATTTTTTGCATGAATTGTGGAATATTTTGGTGATTAAATTAAATGAATCTGATGAATCAGCCAACTTGGCAAAGAGATATATTGTCTAGTTGGAAAGGAAACCAGAAGCATAAATGAGAAGGAATGGAACACCCTCATGCTCATGTGTTCAGCATAGGTTCCTTGAAACAGACCATGGCTGCAATGCTGCAGAAGGTAACAGATTCTTGCTGAAATGAAGAAGCCATAGGATGTCTCTCAGTGTTTCCTCTGGCTTTGTAAGTCTTTCATTGAGATGCTCTGGTATTTGTCACAGAAAGGTTTTATTAAAAACCCTAAAGTTGGAATTTACATTGCAATTAGTTTCATAATGCCATTTTGAGGGAGCTTTTAACTGCATGTCACAGATGTCTGATATGGACCCTAACTGAAGTTATGCAGAAAGGAAATGTTTTGCTCAATTGCTACTTTATACTGCAAGTAAATAAAATGAGATATGTTGCAGACTTATTCAATGAACATTGGTTCATCATACCACTTTTAGTACTGTTATCCTGAGTTGACTATGTCCTCATTTATTTGGGGTTCTAATGCAGATTAGACATGTCTCATGATTATAGAAAATTTGACCATTGAGCTGACTTAAAGATTTAAATTTCAGAGATTGATGAGCCTTCAGAGAAATGGTGGAAACAGAGTGTAGAGATCACTAGGCAGTTAGGGGTTGGAGGAAGTTCTTTGACACTGTGAAAGCCATACCTGCTGCATGGGAAATGGGATAAACCATCTAATGAAGGGTTAGCCAGAGACAGGCCAAACCTTTAGGGTATTAGATGAGAAAGTCAAGTGATACCTAGTTGAAGAAGCCTGAGGACCCTGCTATAAAGATTCACACTGATTCAGTTAATTACCACACATCTGAGAATGTATTGTTTTAAGTCCAAAACACACACACACACACACACACACACACACACACACACACACACACACCTCATAGGGCATAAGCCACTCCGTGAGGCATATTTATATCAATTAGCCTTTCATTAGAAGAATGGCACTCTATATAGGTTGTGAATTACTGAGAAGGTCTAGGTCAGCAGTTCCCACAATTCCCAGATACTTGCAAGCAATCTCCTACATAACTTGCCCAATACATCTGGTAAATAAAATTTCATTTCTTTTCTCCAGCTTTCTGAAAGAATCTGTCCTAGCTGGTCTATACTCTGATCACCTGTACATCTGGAATGGCCCCAACACAAAAAGAGGGGAAATAAAGTATCAATGTCCTCAATGAAATAGAGGATCATTGGTCAGGATACCAATTACTATCTCAAATGCAGAGTTCTCTGTTGAGTAATGACAAAAATCCCAGGACTTCTTGGAAGGCCACTAAGGAACAGAAAACCGTTCATGAAGTAATGTGCTTAGCACAATGAACTTCAAATAAATTTAATTATTTTTTTTTAATTTAAAAGGTCTTGCAGCCAAAGTCAAGTTCTCTCATTTTGTGGTATATAGGCATTGATGCTTCTCACTCGTCAATACATTCCCAGGAGATTTTGACCTCTCAGGCAGGCACTTTTTTTTTTCTCTGAATGACACTCAGATCTCTAGATGATGAACTAAAGGGGAGATAGGAAGTGATGTAAGTTAGAATGGAAAACTGAGAATGTTGAGCGTATTGAGTGGTACAGCTGCCCAGAAATCACACTAGGTGAAGTACCCCAATACCACATGGAATGGGCAGGGTGTTCTCCAGCCACTGTGGTTCTAACTGGGTGGAGCAAGTTGTTCATTGAGCATATAGAGTTTCTCATACTCACTCCATCACTAATTTGCTTTAAGAGTTAAAACAGACTTGTCTAAACACATGCACATACTAAAGGAGGTTTGGTTATACTTCAGAGGATGCTAACCATTCAGAGAAGCATGAAAACAAGCTTTTTTTGAATAAATAAAAATTAAAAAGAAATTTGCAGGCTTTTCTCCAGTTTTCTCAAGTAGAACCTGGAGAAATGGGCCCAGGAACATACATTGTATGCCCCCTTCCTCCCACTCACGTAGGATCCCAATGATCGATCCACTCTGGGAATTCGTGAGGTATGAATGTGATATGATTAGAACACTGTGTAACTGCGATTTGTGACCCAGAGGAAAATCAGTCTTAATTCTTTACCATCATACTTACTGTTAAGAGTCTGTGCTCTCTTCCTAAGGAAACCACACTCTACCCCTCTCATTTTTTAATATGGAACTTTGTCATAAGAATGGCTACCCTCAGTCTTTAATATTTGATTGGGGAAGTAATTCCAGTCATGGTACATCAGAAAGCTGCTCTTTTCCTTCTTTCTAATAAAAGCTATAGTCTGTTGCTGACAAAAAAATCTGTATAGCATTTCCTGGGTGCTTTAGAATAGGCTGTGACAAATAGCATCTCACATTGTACAATCGTACTCATGGCTTGTAATACATCGTTTAATGAATTGATCACAGTGGAATGTAAAGATGAAGTAGCATTTATTTTGTATGTTATATTGCATATAATTTTTAGAGTTGACATTTATAACCATGGAGGATGTTATTTTACATATCATCTTCAAACCATATCAGCCTTAAACACATTTAAATTTAATAAGCAAGTAGATTAGATTTGCTTTTAAGCTAGGCATATCATTACAGTGCATATTTCTGGCAGGAGGGCACTCTCACGATTAAATACTGTCTTTAGTTGTCTTAAAGAAACAAAAATTATAAAGAAGAAGGTTAGAGAAGAGCTGAAATAATTAAGTATGAAGCCCAAAGAATACCCTTTGATGGACCAGTCTAAGCACAGCCCTCTAACCATTGTGGCAGAAGAGTCCGTTGGTTTTATTAACCATCATCAAGTAACTCTGATGTTGAATGCAAGCCTTGGCAATGAAGTGAAAATTCTATAATAGGAACATCATTGTGATAATAATTTATTAAATTTCCCGAGCCATCTCCCTTTGAGGAAGGTAGCACAACAGCCCTGGTGATTAATTTTCAACATCGTTTAACGTTTTATTAGAAGGAAACAGTTTTTAATCTATTGATGCCCTTTCTGTACAATTCCATGAGCTGTTTTCCAAGCTGGAAGGGAAGGGGAAAAATAGAGGAAAGAAAGGAGGAGGTGTGCTGACCAGCAGTTCTGCTTCTGGTAACAAATATCTCAGACTCTCCTGTGCTTTGATGGCATTTTAATATTTTGGCTTCATGGTAGATAATTGGTGTTTTGTGACAAGAGAAAATTTGCTCATGAATCTGAAGTTAGGAGTTATAATATTTGGGAAGATGGTTACTCTGAGAGGGCTGGGGTGAGAAAGCTGTTGGACAGGGGGCTTCTCAGAGTCCTTATAGGGTTTAATTAGACAGGGACAGCAGACTCCAATGCTGATAGGGCCAGGAAGATCCCCTAAATGGAGATTATAATACAGGCAGGTGGGGGAGTACTAGGAGGAACATTTGCACTCAACCAAATGTTGACATACAATATCATCTGTAAGGAGACTAAAGAAAATTAACAGCGAAATGGAAGGTGAGACATTGGATTGAATCCTGGCACAGAAAAGGGAGATAAATGGAAAAAAAAACTAATGGAATCCCAGTTTGATCCTCAGTTTAGTTAACAGTATTGTGCCAATGTTAATTTCCTAGTGAGAATATTGTGTTATGATTTAGTAAGATGATAACATTAGGGTGAGGGATACACAGGATTTCTCTGTATTATTTTTGCAATCTTTCTGTAAAGCTGGAATTTTTCAAAATAAAAATATTTTTATAAACAATAAAGGCAAACTGTGGGACATGTTAATAGGAAATACCAAGTGTAAGGGTAATCCGCTTGAGACATTCCATCAGGACAATCTCAGGCACCCTCTGAGAACAATGTAAAAGCAAAGACAAAGGCTGTCTCTTCTGATCCACTTTGTATAGATGGATGTCTTAAAATTTGACAGTATGGTGGGCAAAATAATGTCTCCCAAACATGTCCACACATTCAATCCTTGGAACCCATGAATATGTTAGATTACATGACAAAGGAGAATTATAGTTGCAAATATAATTAATCTTACTTATTATCTAGCCATGAGGTATGGAGATTTCACTGGATTTTATGGTTGAACCCAATATGATTATGAGGTTCTTTATTAGTGGAAAAGGGAGGCAAGAGGAGAGAATGTGTCAGAGTCATATTTCTTGAGAAAAAGCTCTATAGGCCATTACTTTCTTCAAAATGGAAGTGAGACGTGCTGAGAAATGCAGGCACCTTGTAGAATCTGGAAAAGGAAAGATCGCAAGTTCACCCCAAAGGCACCAGAAAGGAACATAGCCTCACCAACAACTTAATTTTAGCTCAATAAGACCTGCATCAGATTTCTGAACTACAGACTTTTAAGACAATAGATGTGTGTTCTTTTATGCCATTACATTTCTGGTAATTTGTTAGAGCAACAACAAGAAACAAATATAGACAAGAAATCAATATAGCACCAAAAGCTTACGTGGTCCTTACATGTTACAAGCATTTTATATGCATCACCTCCCTCAATCCAATGAGGTAGGTACTACCTTCTACCCAAATTTATATATGAGGAGACTAAGCAAAGAGAAGTGAACTTGTCTAGTGTCATGGCTGGTGTGTAAAGGACAGAGCGTTAGAGATACAGGGTCCATGCTGTGAAATAGCTTCCATGGGCAAGCAGCCTAGTATATTAGCACTACACTTTAGCATAGCCAGTCTTAGCAACAATTATGATATTGTGTTGAGGTAACTTAAAGTGGAAAGAAACATCATAAGAAGGAAAAAACAAGAGACTGAAATTTTCTTGGAGGGGTGACTAGAAAGATAAGATATTCTAATAGCAGTTGAGAAGAGAGTAGCATCATGTTTTTGAAGCATTGGCTAGAAAATATATTTCCCAAATTATAAATCCCATTTAATTATTAGGGTCTTAGGCGGTACATAAAGATGCTATTAAATAACATCAAATCAACCAATTGGGGAAGGAGTTATTTCTTTTTTAATTCTTTTCCAATTTCCCTGTTTCTGCCATTGAGGAAGTGTTTGATGCTAGAGTTTCTTATACATCTCTCTGATTCTTGGTGATTCTGATCTTTAATGATAAAGTAGAGACCTTGGGCTCAGTGTCTGCAGGTAATGGCAGAAAGATTTTAACAACTTGTTCTTGCATTGTTTTTATTTTTATGGCAACACTGTCTTTGGAATAAGTGATATTACATTTTCCATTTACAGTGTTGATATAAAGTTGCCTTTTAAAGATAATGTGTTTCAGCTCTGACTGGTGTGGCTCAGTGGACTGAGTGCTGGCCTGCCAACCAAAGGGTCACCTGTTCATTTCCCAGTCAGGGCACATGCCTGGGTTGTAGGCCAGGTCTCCAATAAGGGGCACACAAGAGGCAACCACACATTGATGTTCCTCTCCCTCTTTTTCTTCTTCCCTTCCCCTCTTTAAAAATAAATAAATAAAAGTAATGTGTTCCAGTGGAAGCAAAGTTCACCACGTAAAGATATATTAAGCAGCTGATAGTGTATTATTATAGCACATGGTAGTCATTTAGTGGTATTAGCAGAAGAAAGGTGAGGAATTGGGAACATCTGATTCTTTGGGCTAAAGAGTTCTAGTTCTAAAGTATCAGCTCTAAACACTAAAGAGTAGTTCATTACTAAGATACAAAGCCCAGAGACAACTTGAAACTCATTTTGTTTTCTACCTTTTCACCAGAAATAATTCCATTGAATTTAAAAAGTGGAGACCTCAAAGAAAAATTTATAACATTTTTTGCAACATTAAAATTTGATTGGGATTAACTAAGTTGTTGGTCCTTAATTTGCTGTTCACATTTCTACTAATTCTAGCAATGACATTTCTAAAATCCCTATTGGTCTGGCTTTATATTTGGTGATATGAAGGTGTGTGTCTTGGAGCATCATCCTTTTACATTACTTGTCATCTCACAGCCTTGCTGGATATGCTTCTTGTGAGAATTTTGGTTGTGCAGTAAACCCAAACCAATTCTATCAGTGAACTGGTATGCGAGCTTCTTGTCCACCATGTAAATTCTAAGTCAGAGGAGATGAATATTATTGCATGGGCAGGGGCAGCGGTCTGACATCTGGTATAACATCTGGTCTATGGTACAGCAGAACAAGACAATGACTCAACAAACAGCACAGGTTTGGAAGAACTGAGTCCCCAAGATGCTCACAGTTTAAAAAATGATACCTGGTTTATATCTCTTATCAATGGATGACTGAGTGTAGCTTAGTACATGTGACATGCTTTTCTTTCATTCTCTGTTGCATTGTTGTTTGTGTCATGATCTATGGACTTTCTTTTAAGATCTGAGCATCTAACAAACCTGACTCCCACCTTTCTCAGCTTCCTGGAGGGAGTTCTGAAGCTTCATTGATTACTGTTTTTGTTTTGGTCTCCCTCCCTCTCTCTCTCTTCATCCTTTTTTTCTCTGTTTCTTCCCCCTTCTTCTGTTATTATCCAAAGAAAGCAAAGGCAAAGCCTTGGGCCAGCAATTTTGAAGTCTAAATCAGTATGTTCCATAGTCAGAATAGCATAATAATGAAAGTTATGATAGCTCAATTTGCTTAGCATGTGTGTGTTTGTGTGTGTTGTAAATTTACTGTTCATGGTGCTAGCCATGTCATAACCATTCTTACCTCTCATCTTGAAGATCTCAGTAAATCTTTTCCCCCATTTCCTGGAGCCCTATTCTCCTCTTTCTGTAGCTGTATATACCAGACCGGCTTTAGCAGTACACAATCAAGAAGCATCTTTTGTTCAGACCATTGCCAATATTGATAGTGCAGGTATCCAGAGGTTCAAATGCTTTGAAAACATTTATTAAATATTTATGCTGTACAAGGTAGTACTTTTTAAATGTGTGAGCCTACTTCACCCTGACAACAACCCTGAAGAGTGAATATGTTTATTCTCATTTTTAAGAGGAACCTAGGATCCCTGTCTTCAAAGGACACTTGGTTAGGAAGGGGAGACAGACCCATGTAACTGTAATGTTGAATTACATATGTATACACAGAGGGCAGAGGTCATGCTGACAAGAGGATCTTGGAAGGTTAGAAGAGAGGGGTGATTCCTAGTCAAGATTTTGAGTATGGGTGGGCATTTTTCAGGCAATTTATAGAACGATGTTTCAGGCAAAGAGGACAGCATTTGCAAAGGGAAAAGGAAGTGGAATTCTAAGCCAAAGATAAATATGCATGGCTAAATATAGTTAGAGTGGTGTATAGAGGGGAAGTTGGATTATCTGAACTATATAAAGTCAGTGGTCTCATCTTTATATGCAAGTCTGGGTAATTTAAGGAGAGTTTTAAAGCCTCCATTTCAAAAGCATACACCATAGCCAGCCTATTCTTCCCTGTATACTAATATCTGAACATATGCCCTCTTCCTTTTTCATATCCCCCAATTGTTCCTTCTCCCTCCATCCCACCTCCAACATGTCCTTCACCCACCATTCTCTGGTTTCTCCGTGTTGTTGAAACTAAATACAAATGTGGTTCCTCTTTGCCTTCTACCCAGCTATGGGAGGTTCTGCTATGGGAGGAATGAAATAGATAAGGAAAATATCTCTGAGCACCTCATGGTTTCTGTTGTTGTATTTGAGGTGTGGAGAGGTGGGCTTACTGTTGATTTTAACTCCTGCTTTGGGGAATCCAGAACTTCTTTCTGTCTCTTGAGTGATCTTTTCTTGAGTACTAAGTTACAAAGGGGATCAATAAGAGAAAACCTAAAAACCAGTGAATGAAAAGTATAATCAGACTGTGGAAAACAGTGTGATAGTTCCTCAAAAAGTTAAACATATGACCCAGCAATTCCACTCCTAGGCATATACCCAAGAGAATTGAAAACAGGTACTCAAGCAAAACTTTGTTCATGAAGGTTCATGCATTATTCACAATAGACAAAATTTGGAAAAATCCCTCATGGCCATTGGTGGAAGAATGAATCAACAAAATGTAGTGAGCCCATACAGGAGACGCCATCAGAAGTCAGGAAGTACTGATACATGTTACTTGAAAATACAGTGGATGGAACTTGAAAATACCATGGTCAGTGAAAACAAGCCAGATACAGAAGGCCACATATTGACTCATTGTATTCATATGGAATTATCAGAATAGGAAAACCATAGAAACAGAAAGAGGAATGGTGGTTTCTGGGGGAGGAGGAACAGGGAGTGACGACCTAGTAGATGTAGGGTTTTCACTGGGGATGATAAAAATGCTTTAAAACTAAATAGAGGTGGTGGTTGTGCAACATGTGAATGTACTAAATGTCACTGAATGGTACAACTTTAAATGGTTAATTTTATGTTATGTGACTTTTGCCTCCAGGAAAATAGAAAGCACCATCAAAGGTAAAACTCAGGGTAGGTTCCAAGAAAATGAATTTGCTGTGTTGCACACAGTTTGCACATACAAACCATGCTTGCAAGAAGCCCCCAGAAATTGGTCCTTGGAGAAATGAGGTCTCTCTGGAGAAAAGGGGGCAGCTCTGAACACCAGGGCTTGGTTTCAGTTCTGAGGTGCTAGTGGAATGTGACCACCAGCATCACACAACCATTGCTCTCTCCAGAGGAAGTTGCAGACTGGGAGGGTGGCAGCCCAGAATGACAGAAACCAATGATGGGAAAATTGGAAAGAAATCGAGTTTTATGACAATGCATTTTTAACTCCATTCAGTATACAGGGGACAATTCAAGGAGGTAAGAGTTTAAACCAGACAAGATTTCCTTCAGTCTGATAATAAATACACCAGAGTGCCCTTTTATGTTTAATAATTCAAGATCTAGTGAGTGTTTAAAGGTTTTCTTGTTTTATCATTTGAAAAATTGAATGGTAATCGGTTAAAAAGTAATAGTTGTGAAATGTTTTCAATATGGGCCCCAGGTCACACACTTTAAAACATTATTGGAAATGGATGTTTGTGTGTTCTTGGCAGTGGGGATCAGTGGACTGGAGACCTTAACTCAGCCAGACACTTGCTTGTCCTGTGCCTGGTTGGAGGGATGCATCCACTTCCATAAGGCATTGGTCAATATCTGAGTGGGGTTGGGACAAAATAAAAAAGAACATCATGAGACCACTTTTGTAATAACCCATTCTTGAATGAATGTGCTCAGAATGAAGTCAGTGAAAATCAGAACCAGATTCCTGGAAAATTCCAGAGAGAAATCCAAAAGTCATACTGTAGGGACATGAACACATGGTACCAATGTAAAGGAAAGGGTTTGAATTATTCTGGTCTGCTTATTGGGCTCCACAGGGTATGTAATAGTTAGGTCAGGGCAGCAGAAATTTTTAGAAAGGAATACTGACTCTCCTTGTCAATGATAAGGATGATTCTATGACTCTTACATTCAATGCAAGTACTTTTCTCCTAGGGAGGGGAATGGGGAAGTGGATAGGATCATGGCAACACAAAACTGTCCTGTCATCTGGTAGAATCTGAATGCAGCAGAAACAATCCGTGTGTGTTCTTAAACATCATGGAACGTAAAAGCCACCACTGTGCTTCATTCTTATTCAGCAAATGCTTACTGCACTTTTGTTTATGATGTGCCCACCAGACACTGTAGCAAGCAGTGGGGTTACTGCATGGACACCACATGAACTAGATCACTGTTTGCGTGGAGCTCATGTTTTCTGGTAGAGAGGAAACTTTTGAGAAGAAATTGTGGTAGAAGCTGCCAGCTGCCTTCCAAATAGCCATTTATTCCTCCTTCCTTAGTGATAAGTCTCTTAGTCATAGCCAGGGTGCCCAAATTAACAGAAAATAACACCATGTTCTCCAGCTTTCCTAGCAGAGAGGGATCACCAACAGGAAGGCAATGAAAATTATTAGGTGTGGTGTCTGGGAAAACCCTTTAATAGGGCTGACTCACTTGCAGTGGAAGCATCCCTGTTCCTGTTCCTCCTTTATCTCTTCCTCTGTATGAAACTAGGTGACCTTGAGGCAACTTTGAGGATGAAATCTGTGTTCTGAGCATGGGCAACAGAAAAGGGAAAGGAGCAACAAGACTCATGATGGACTGCTTACCCTTGAACTTCTTTCACGGGAGATAAAGATAAACCTGTGTTTTGTTTAAGCCATGGTTATTTTGGGACTCTGTAACCAAACCCAATTTTATGAGATCAAGGAGGGAAACACAAATATGAAATAGTTTCAGGAAGCAGAACCTGCTGTGCAGGCAATAAAACAGAGTGATGCTAGAGAGAGGGACTGGGATAAGTGAGGCTACTCTGGGGTGGGAGGGGGAAGATCTATCTGAGGTGTGAATGGCAAAATGGGTCAGATATGTGAATTTCAGAGGGAGGAACATTTCAGACTCAAGTGATTCCATATGCTAAAAGGACCAAAATGGCATAACTGACAAAAGGAAGTCAGAAGGATCAAAGAGCGATAGAAGATGTAGAAATGGTGCCAGATGACAGCAGAGACTGGGAAGGCCAGGTTCTTCTTTGGTTGTAAGCCATGCTAAGAAATGGGGATTGTATTCTGAGTAAGGCAGGACTCCTGCTTTTGCTGTGGGCAGAAGAATGATGATTTCATACTTATTTACAAAGCCCACCCTAGGTGCTATGTAGAACACGGGCACGGCAAGTGTAGAGTCACCATTTAGATGGAGACTGTCAACATCCAGGTGAGAGTTGATTGTGCCAGAGATAGTACTAATGGTGCTCAGAGAAGTTTGGGAAGCCAGTTAAAACCTACACAGCCTATGTTAGGAGGATGATCATAGATGAAACATCTACATTGCCTTTGGAAGAATCTCTCACAGTCTTACTGCTAGAACCACTTAACTGTGTGCAAACAATCAATAGGGTTACTCAACAGCAACAATGAAAAACACACAAATAAATTAAAAAATGGGCAAAGGGTATTTCTCCAAAGAAGATATACAAATGGCCAATAAGCACATGAGAAAGTACTTCACATCACTATTCATTAGGGAAATGCAAACCAAAACTACAATGAGATACCACTTCACATCCATTAGGATGGCTATCAAAAAAGAGAAACCCTAGCTGGGTGGCTCAGTTGGTTGGAGAGTCATTCAGTACACCAAGATGTTGTGGGTACCTGCTGAAGCACATACCTAATTTGCAAGTTTGATCCCTGGTTGGTTGGGGCTTGTATGGGAAGCAACTGATGTGGAGAAATTGTAACCTGTACACTGTTGCTGGGAATGTAAATTGTGCAGCCACTGTGAAAACAGTACAGCAGTATCTAAAAAAAATTAAAAGATAGAATTACCATATATGGTTTAGCATTTTAGCTTGTGGGTATATACTCAAAAGAATTGAAAGCAGGCTCTCAATGAGAAATTAGTAAACCTATGTTCATAGCAGCATTATTTATAATAACTAAAATGTGGAAGCAAGCCAGGTGTCCATGGACAGATACATGGCTAAGAAAAATGGAGTATATTATTACAGTGGAGTATTATTCAGCCCTAAAAAGGAAATTCTAACATATTCTACAACATGAATGAAATTTGAAGACATTATGCTAAGTGAAATATGCCAATCATAAAATGGCAAATACTGTGTGTTTCACTCTATGACACATCTAGCATAGTCAGATTCAGAGAGACAGAAAGTAGAAGAGTTGTTTCCAGGGGTTGGGGACAGTGAGGGATGGGGAGTTACTATTTAATGGGTGCAGTCCCCATTTTCCAAGTGAACAGAGTTCTGGAGACAGATGGTGGTGACAACTGTACAATAATATGAATGTATTTAGTACCACTGAATTATGTACTTAAAGCTAGTTAAAATGAAAACATTTATATTATGTGTAGTATGCCAAAATAAAAAAATGGAAAAAATTAATATGGTTGCCCCTGGAATTGCAGTGCATTCTCAGCCAGAACAACCTTGTCAGTCCTTCTCACAGCTCAGAAGCAAGGCTCTTTATCTGTGAGTCCCAGTCCACAGTTGTGTTGACAAACGGTGTCTCCGACTTTCACATTTCCCCCTGCAAATATGAACTTATTTGTGATTTCTTCTCAAAAGCTTCTCAGAACCTGAAATGTGAGAGAGGGGACCCCCATCCACTAACTTCACTAGACATCTAGGGATATCCAGAGTGCTCATCCTCAGAAGGGACCTGTAGTTAGAATTAGTCAAGGAGGACAGTGCACATTCACACATCATTTACATCTGCTTTATATGGGGCTACACAAGCTATGCTGTCTTCTCGGACATCGCTCACATTAGACTTTATTACTGCCACAATCTTTGGCTAACATGTGGATTTGCAGTCTGGGTTAGTGGAACTTCTCCAACTACAACTTTCATCCGTGGGTGGTGGTAAGCCTGATGCCTTCCCAGGATATCTGCATACACCTGGAGGGATTCAGTACTTTCTCAGTGTTACCACTCATTTCAGTTTTCTGTTCCTGGTGATCTCCTCACACCTCTAGTCTCTTGCCCATTCTCAAGCCCTCTCCATACACACAGCATCCAAAGCCATTGTGTGTAGCAACTTTAATTTTTTTAAAATTTACTGTTGTTCAATTACAGTTGTCCTGCCCTTTTCCCCCTTGCTCACCCAAACTTCATTACCCCCACTCCCACAGTCAATCCCCCTCATTGTCTGAGCCCATGAGTCCTCTATTTGTGTTCCTTTGCTTGCCCCTTCCCTTTCTTTGCCCCGTTACCCCCCTCCACCCTCCCCTCTGGTCACTGTCAGTTTGTTCTTTATTTCTATATCTCTGGTTCTATTTTGCTCATTTGTTTGTTTTGCTCATTAGGTTCCACTTATAGGTGAGATCATATGGTATTTATATTTCACCACCTGACTTACTTCACTTAGCATAATGCTCTCCAGTTCCACCCATGCTGACATGAAGGGTAAGAGCTCCTTCTTTCTTTCTGCTGTATAGTACTCCATTGTATAAATGTACCACAGTTTTTTGATCCACTCATTTGCTGATGTGTATTTCCAGCACCTGGCTATTGTAAATAGTGCTGCTATGAACATTGGGATGCACAGATTCTTTTGAATTGGTGTGTCAGGATTCTTAGAATATAGTCCCAGCAGTGGGATTGCTGGATTGAAAGGCAGTTCCATCTTTGTTTTTTTGAAGAAATTTCATACTGTTTTCCACAGTGGCTGCAAAGTTGATGGAGGGATTACATTATTACAAGCAATTTAGAATTCAATATGAGCATCCTTGTTTTTGAAAACTCCTCAGTCTTCTCAGACATCAGGAATTGTTCACTGGCAATTTGTTTCCTTACATCTTAATTTCTAGCCTTTTGTCTCCACTCCCCCACCCACCCTCCTCTTCCTCCTCCATACCCTTCTTTCCCCTCCTCTCTCCTCCCTTCTCCTTTTCCCCTGCCTCTTCTCTCCTCTTCTTCATCTCCCTCTTATCTTAATGTTTCTCATCTCTTCTCTCTCAGTAGATGAAGGGTGAGCCATTCATGTCATTTAACAAAGATGCATTTGGTGCTAATAAACTAGTAAACAAGAGGTACAAGTCCTTACCCTGCTGAAGTTTACTGCATTAGGTTAGCAAAGATACCCCTTAAAAATAAAGATATAAAATCAGTCTTTACATCTGTCTTTCCTATAATGACAGATAGTAATATATAGGCAAGGAATTACAAAGGGTTACCAGTTGAAATTGAAGGATGGGACAGCATCTTAATGTGAAGGTCAGGGTGAGAAAGGTTCCAAGTGGAAGGGCCCAAATACAAAGCCCTGAAACCAAAAGACTATGCTCAAGAAAGACAAAAAAAGGCCAGCATGGATGGTGGAGGAGGAGGGACATGCAAGGCAGGGGAATTACCATGCAGAACTTCTGATGCTTTGTTGAGTATGGATTTTACTGCTGGTCCCTTTCAGTTAGGGAGTAACATGACATCATGTATATTAAAGCTTATCACTCTGATGGTCAAGTGGAAAGCTGAACCATCTCATATTTGATGGTTCATATTTGCCTTACTTCTCTTTATTTTTTTTAATCCTCACCCAAGGACCTTTTTTTGTCATTGCTTTTAGAGAGAGAGGAAGGGGGAATATAGGAAGGGAGAGAGAGAAATATTGACACAAAAGAGAAGCATCTATTTGTTGCCTCCCATAGGTACCTGGACTGGGGATAGTACTCCCCTGGACAGGTGACGAACCCGCAGTGTAGGTATGTGTCCTGACCAGGAATCACACCCACAACCTTTTGGTTATGGGACTATCCTCCAACCAACTGAGCCACACCGGCCAGGGCTTCTCTTTATTTTTATTTTTTTTCTAAAATCAATCAGTAAATTTTTAAAAAATATTTTTTATTTTTCTTTTATTTTTTTAAAGATTTTATTTATTTATTTTTAGAGAGGGAAGGGAGGGAGAAAGAGAGAGAGAGAGAAACATCAATGTGCAGTTGCTGGGGGCCCTGGACTGCAACCCAGGCATGTGCCCTGACTGGAAATCCAACCTGTGGTGCTTTGGTTCACAGCCCACGCTCAATCCACTGAGGTACGCCAGCCAGGGCTTTATTTTTATTTTTGTGTTCACACTATCTCAGGGGCTGCTTCCAGAACTCCCAAATCCTGCCCTCTCTTTCTTATGAAGACTAATGAAAGTTTCTATTTATCTTGCACTCTCCTTTGTGTATGTATGTCTGTATGTATGTTAGAGAAAGAGAAAGAGAGAGATAGAGAAGAATTATGCCACTCCCCTGTGAGGTAGAAACTATATGTGGAATATTTAATTTCCTTTACATTTATCCCCCCTCCCCAACACTGATAATAAGACAGAAGCTGAGAGATGGAAAAAATAGTAAAAGAGATGAGGGCTGGCCAGGTAAATATTTTGGAAAATTCTAATTGAGTGAAAACTTAAGGAGAGAAATGCAAAATATTCTCTAGCGTGTTTCTCCCCATCATGTTTATATCTCTACCATCTGTGTTTATAATGCATGGCACAATTTGAAAACTGTATTTTCATGCCTTTCTCATCACTAATAGTGTTAACATAAACCTGGTCATTCCACCTACACTCTTCTGCAGTGGGCAGAAAGAAAAGAAAAGGAGCCCCTTGAATATTTTAAAAGGGCAAAGGCACATGCAGGGACCATAATAATATTCTCCGGGAGGGCAGTGAATTGTCACCTCACCATGGAGGGAACTATATGTAACAAATGCTGAGGGACAAGAATGTTCTGCTGACACATCCAGAAGTCATGCAGTCACTAGTGCCCACTCTTCAGCATCTGTGACAGATGCAGGACGATTACCTGGCATCCTCATATGAAAAGACCAACAGTGTGGAGAGTATGGCAGACACAGTTCTTTGAACCCAGGTGTGATTTGGCCACCCACAGGAGAGCAGAATGTTTTATTTTAGTTGAACCAATATTAGGGACTCAATATAATGTTGAGAAGATTTAGACAAATGCTTACTCATAGTCTTATTTAGAATAACAACTCCCTCTGCTAGTAATATTTATTGTCAGAATAAGTCACTTAGTATAGATCTTGCTAGGGAGACTTAGTAGGTAAAGTAGATTGGTTAAGGAATAATATCTTAGGATTTGGTGTTTGCAAAGATCTGACCAAATTCAGGATGGGGAGGAGGTTGGAGTTTTGAGATTGTCTGCTCTGCAATGTGTCTGACTTTGTCTTGCCAAGTAAACCTAGCAGACCCCATACAAGTACACTGCATATGATTTTAGCAACTAGGATATTTGCTTGCAGGTATTTTTTTCGTAAGAAAGAAACTTGCAAACTCTCAAAAGTTAGTTGCCTGCTATACCATAACCCTCTGCCAATTATATGGTTAAAGCAAATTTTATTGCCAGTCATATTGTACTGGACTTGAAATGCTAAGAAATCTGTCTTATCCCTCAGCTAGATTAGCTTTAAAAGATGATCTTCGAGTCCTGTCAAGCACAGAGTGAAGATTTATGTTGTGACAAACCCTTGCCCACGACACTGTGAGATTTCCCATGACTGAATCCCCAGCTCATGGCCAAGAAATATGCAATGGAAGTGTTGGAAAGGGGGCATTTTAGCAGAGTACGGGAGGTTCTTTTGATTTTTAGGTTGGGATTTATAAGCAATTAAACAATACTCTTTATATGAAAAAAAGTGGAGAGGCAGGAGAAATCATCTTGACTTGAAATGCTAGTTTATTTCTTCCTATGGCCCTGGTTTGTTCCCTCTCTCTATGCTAGTCCCACTGACATGCTCAGGGCTTTATGGCCTTTACAGCCAATTTAGCCCTTTGTAGCTCATCATCACCTCATTCCTCATCCCAGAGACTTCAAGGGCTTTATGGAAATGGCACAGGGATGTGTAGGTGCTTTTGTAGAGTCTTCAAATAACCCCATCCATCTTAATGGCATTTCTTACCTGATCGGCAAGAGGTTTACACTGTTTTCTCTTGCAGCATCTTCATTACTTCTGCCTCTCACATAGCCTCCATGCCCATGCATCCTCACGCAGGCTTTCCGGTGGCTCTTCTGGTCATGCTCTGGCCCTGCATTCTGCTAGCTTCAGGTTGATCAGTCACGTGTGTTGCTGACCAGATGGAACATGATTTTCATTATTTCTCCACTGTCCCTTCCAAGAATCTTTATTCCTCCTTCCATTAGATTCACATGAATGGTAGTGAGTGGGCCTCCACGACATAAAAAAGCCAAAATAGAAATTAGGGACCCACCCCAGATGGGTCCCTGATAGTGCCTGGTACACAATAGATGATCCATTGAATATTGCTTGAATGGTGAAATGGTCAAATTAATTGCTGATATTGCTACAAAAAATAATGAAATAGAAATACAACCATTCAGGTTTAGGGCCAGATGGATTGTCAGTGTTATTATTAGGAGGTACAACAAAAAAGTGCTCAGTTTTAAGAACTATTTCTGCAACCTAAATATGGATGAGAGTGAAAAGTTCTCTTTTTTTAACAGAACCCAACAATTGAGTAACAGTCTGGAGTTCTCTGAATGGCAGTTGCTTTCTAGTCCATCCATGGCTAACATGACTATTGGACCCAATTCAGTGGCTCTGTGGTAGAACCTACACTGATGGAGAGCAGCAGGCCATCATCTATCACCAGGAACCACCTGTCACTGGATAACATCTTACTTTCATTTAGGGGAGGAAGCCATAGAGAAGATGAACTGTTACAGTGCAAGTTCAAATTCAAGGAGTTTACCCTCATCTCTCTCTGTCTTTGTCTTAGGGAAGCTCATTGTTTACCTCTACTCAGGGCCTCTTATAAGTGGAATTTATTTTGCCCACCCCTCACTGAATTTGGTACATTCTGTCCTCTCCAGCATGCTAGAACTTGAGGAATCACCAATGAGATAACCAAGAAAGACTTGAGTGGCTACAAGTTAAATAGGATTGCCTCAACCCATCTCTGAAACTGAGCTTTGGGAGACAGGATCTTACTGGAGCTAGGGTATGAGATTGGGGCCCATTCTCTCACCATCTGTAATGCGCTGAAACGTGTCATCCCCTTCCAAATTCACATGTTGAAGTCCTAACTTCCAGTACTTAAGCATTCAACTATATTTGGAGATAGGGTCTTTAAAGAAGTAATTAAGGTAAAATGTGGTCATTAGGGTGGGCATTAATCCAATATGACCATGTGAGGACACAGGGAGAAAGTGGCTCTCTGAAAGCTCAGAAAAGAGTCCTCACCAGAAACCAATTCCCCTAACACCTTGGTCTCAGAGTTCCAGACTCCAGAATTGTGAGAAAATAAATTTCTGTTGTTTAGACCAACCAGTCGGTGGTACTTGGTTATGGAAGCTCTAGAAAAGTAATATACTACCCCACACTAAATGTGCTTCCTTGGAAAATATGGAAGGGCTAACCTCACCAAATGAAAACACATCTGCTCTGCGTATTTTGATAGACAGTCAGACAGAAAGAGAGAGAGGAATTGAGAAAGAAGAAAGAAAAGAAAGAAAGAAAGAAAGAAAGAAAGAAAGAAAGAAAGAAAGAAAGAAAAAGAAAAAAGATTAAGAGAGACATTTATTGCAAAAAAAATTGCTTACATGATTGTGGGTGCTAGCTAGGCAAGTCTGAAATCCACAGGACAGGGCATCCAGAGAGAGCAGGCTGTGAACTCTTGGGCAAGAACTGATGCCTAGTCCACAGGTGAAATTTCTTCTTCCTCAAGGAAGCTTCAGTTCTGCTTTTAAGATTTTCACAGATTACATCAAGCTCACTAAACTTTCTTATTGTAATCTCCTTACTTAAAGACAATTGATTGTAGGTGTTAATTCTATTAACAAAATATCTTTGAAATAATACAAAATTGGTAAGGACAAAGGGCTCATGGACCTAGACCTGGACAACTGTGTGGTGATTGCTTAGGGGAACAAGATGTAAGGGGAGTAAATAGTATTGGAAAAAATACAATAAAGATTAAATAAAAATAATAAAATAATAAACAAACAAAATTAATGTTTGATCAAAAACCAGGTTGACACATAAAATTGACCATCAAGATGATAATGATGACACCAACTTCTAATCTTTCTTGCATTCTTGGTAGGTATCAGACATGCTGCTAAAATTCTTATAGGTAGTACAGTATCCCTTCCTTATCAGCAGGGGATGTGATATGAGATCTCCAGTGGATGCCCAAAACCACAAATAGTACCAAACCTTATAAGAACTGTTTTTTTTTTTCTGTACATACATATACCTATGATAAACTTTAATTAATAAATTAGGCACAGTAAGAGAATAACAATAACTAATAAAACAATTAAATATGCTATAATAAAAGTCACATGAATGGCTTTGAGACTCGTATTAGGTAAACTAAGAGTTACTTGAACACAAGCACTGTGATACCATGACAGTCGATCTGGTAATGGAAAGGGCAGAATAAAGTGACCAACCAGCAAGTAGTACATACAGTGTGGATGCACTAGACAAGGGGCTGACCCGCCTCCAGGGCAGCATACAGCTGTGGGATGGTGTGAAATTTCATCATGCTACTCAGAATGGCATGCAATTTGAAACTTATGAATTATTAATTTCTGGAAATTTGTAGTTAATATTTTTGGACTGAGGTTGATTGAGGATAACAGAAACCACAGAAAATGAAACAGCAGACAAAACACGGTAATTGTATTTATATTTCTGTCCCAATTATTATCCTCATATTATATATAAGGATGTTCATGGAGGTTAAATGACACATCCAAGGTCACATTGGATTAAGGAGTAGGTCTGTGTGACCTCCAAATCCAAGCTTCAAACCATCGTGCTGTGTGGTAGCTGTCAGAGGTGTAGAAATTCTGCTCTAGGCTCCATCATTCATAAATATAGGAAATAGTAAAAGCCCCAGGGAGCGTCTTCCATGTAAAAAGCATCCCATGAATCTGAAATGAGAGAGAAAGAATGTTGTTGGAATCTAGAGCCATACCTGGCAAGTGAAGGAAACTCCTTTTGTTTCTGGGGGAAATGAACAAGAACCTAAGTCACAGTAATTCCTGCAATGGGGGTTATGGGGGTGTTTCCTGTTTAGCTCCCATACCAGGTGGGCAATAGCCTGAACAAGGAAGCCTCAGGAGGAGTTGGTTCCAACACCCCTGGTCTCTAAGCTGCTGTGAGCCTTCACATCTTCCTCCAGTCCATCCCCCGCCCTGAGCACGAAGTGGTTACAGCATTTCCTAATATAAGTGCAAGCAAAATAAAATTAGAAATGTGCCAGTGGGGGGAAGCCAGCTACCCACAGGCACCGTAAATTGCCTCTTCCTCTCACCCTTCCTCCCTTCTGCCTACCCCCTCTCACCCCCATCAAGCCACCCTGAATAACCTGCCTTGCCGGGTTGAATCAGTTTCTGGAAAAGCGGGGCCAGGGAGATTTCAGGCAAGTCAAGGAAATGACGAGATGATGATCAGCAGTGGAAAGAGAATATAGCAAATGCAATGTGATTAACCTGTGTGGGTGGCAGGTAAGGAAGGGCTGCTTGAATCAGACCATTTGAGTGACATCTGTCATTTAGGGTCAAGGGAAAGAAACCAGGGACTGGAGAAGCCCTAGCGGCTGGATTTTGTCATCACGTCAGCCACCTTTATGTATGATCCCTTTGCTTCTGCTTCCCTGACGTTGATACAGTTCCTCACCCTCAGGGAGAGTAATCTTCTGGCTGTAGGATCAATGGCCCTTGTGTTTGATAACTGAGGAACAGCTATTTTATTAGCAGCCTCTCTGCACACGCTGTTTTAAATATATGGGCACACTTGAATCTAAACAGAAGCAAATTTAAGGTGTAGGAAATTCAAAATCTGGCTACCTCCCAGAGTAGGGTGTCTCAGCATTTTCAGGGACCAAGTATGGATTATCTGGGCACATCTGCATCCCACTGAGCCAGAATTTCTGGGGAAAGGGCCTCAGCACTGCCCTTTTTCCAGGCAGACGAGTCTCATGGCCCCAGGGGGGCCGATAACTCTAGCATAAGGCCGTCTCACTCAGGTGATTTTTAAAGACAGAGAGACAGAAAGAATAGCATCAATATTTGAGGAGTTTTGTTATTGAGGATAAAGGGATTTTATGCTAAGATGATGAAGATGATGCTAGTGGTGGTGACCTTAATATTAATGAAAGCAATTATGGTTACATAAGACCTATTATTGAGCTATTGCTATGCCATGCATATTTAAGAACTATTCCAAGGAGCACATCATTTGATCCTCCCCCAAATCTTGGAAGACAAGTATGATTGCCCCATTCTTGTTTTTAGAGATGGGAAGAAATAAAAGAGAACCAAAAAGTTGAAAATTTTGACAAGATTATGCTGCTAATGGAAGTGGAGAATGGATGATTTGTAGGTCATCAGGGACCCAGAGGCTATGTCCTAACCACCCGGAAGCACTGCCGGGATCAGGGGAAATGCAGGACACTCCAAAAAATGTCTTGAGCAGAGGAAGGAGGCACCTATATTTCTCCCTTCATCAGTGGGTCTCCATTTTGGTTGCACATTAGAGTCTCCCGGATGCTTAAGAAATATTACCTGTGCCCAATCTCACATGAATTAAAGATAATTTTAAGAAAGAAGGGCTTGATTATCAATATTATTTTCAAATTTCCCTAGGTATTTTAAAGGGCAGCCAGGTGTGAGAACCATGCTTGAGATCAAAGATTCTTAAAATATGGTTTACAGATCAAATTTCAATAGGTCTGTTCAAAGTTTTCATGAGTTCAAAGTTCATGTTCAACTTTCATGTTCAAAGTTCAAAGTTGAAGGTGTGGGGCATGGTTTTCTTAATTCTCAAAAGGATCCTCTAATGTCAACAAACAAACCAAAAAAAATAAAGCATCCTTGCTTTAGAGGTGATGGTAACCACCGCCCCCTTTAACTGAGAGCCTACTGTGTGCCAGGCCCTAGAGTGGTCTCTTGAGATAGATCATCTCATTTAATCATGCTCATGGCCCTGGCATTGTCCTATTTCATACATGAGGGAGCTGAGATTCCAAAAGGCCAGGAATCACACCCAAGGTGTCACCATGAATAAAAGATAGAGCCATAAAGCAACTCAAGTCTATTTTATGCCAAAGCCAGTTCTGTCTAATAGATTTCCCTGATGGTTAAGGGTTAAATATGTCCTGCCCAGAAATAGGGAACTTGGACTAAAAGATAGCTGGAGGGCTTCCCCAGCCATAGGGCATGCAGGAATCTGAAGTGGTGCCTCATTAAAAAAATAAAACACTCCACATTTACACTCTATAACCTAGGATTAATCTCTATTGTCCTGAAGAGCAAAAGAGAAGGTATTTGACATTTCCCCTCTCTCCTAGAACCTGATCCTTTCTGGAAGCTTCTGAACTTGCTTAGGGGGAATGCTTTTTCTCACTTCTTTCTTCCACCACCTTATTTCTTTGGTGCCTGACCATGTATCAAGCAAGAAAGTGTTCTAAATATTTCTAATGAGTCAGATGCAGACCCTTCATTTAATCAAATATATATTTTATCCAATTTTCTTCTCATCTTTCTTCCCCAAAGACCTTCTGAGATTTAGTTTCTTATGCATTATGGGAGAAGGATGATCTTCACAATGACTCAATGATCTTGCCCAGCAAATATGTCTTCCTACATGGATCCTATGTTAGCAATGACATGACCCCAGTTGTTCAAGCTAAACTCAATGCCTACTTTCATCCCTCCTTCTCTCTCAGCCTGCTCTCCTCTCTCTCTACATCCATGTCTAACCTTCCCTTGCAGAACCATCCATTCTCTGCATCTCTACCACTTCTCTGTTCCAGACCTCCTTTGTCTCTCAGACAAGAAACCACTGTGGCTTCTGCATGATCAGCCTCTCAGTTAGTTGTCCCTACTTTATCCTGTGCAGCTGGAGTAATAGTGTCAATACCAATCTGGTCATGTCTCCACACTACCCTTCTCCAATGTTGAAAATACACATGCACACAAACACTCACATATACACAAATACCCACAATCATACACATACCTGTATGCACACAAACATTTACACATACACACAAACACACATAGCCAAAAACACACACTTCTCCGAGCCCTGGAAATAAAGTAGACTCCTTCACATGAGTTACCACATGTTATACAACCTTTCTCTCCGCTCTTCAGCTTCATTTCTCTCCCCTGTTTCTGTCTCTTGATCTGCATAAGTAAGTAAGTAAATGTTTCTCACATTCTGTACCTGTGTCAATGAGATTATATGTATGTGGAGTGGTCTGGGTAGCTTGTCTCATAGTGAGAGAGGATATTTGTTTGTTTCATAAACAGCTTTATGAAGATGTAACTTGCATGCCACAGAAGTCACCCATTTTAAGTATAAAAGTCAATGTTTTTTTAGTATAAATGCAGAGTTATGCAGCCCTCACCACAATCTAATTTTAGAATGTTTCATTTCACAACAAAATGAAGTATACATGTATATCTAATCCTCACATTGTAAATCTTAAATATATATAATTTTTACTTGTCAATTATACCTCATTAAAGCTAGGGCAAGAAGAATAACATTTTTAATATCCCCAAAATATCCTCCAACAGACTAGCATTCTTCTACCCCCTCCCTCAACTATAGACAACCTATGGATTCCTGTTTTGGACATTTCATAGACATAGAACCATGCAATAGGTGGCCTTTTGTGTCTGGTTGCTTTGACTTAGCATAATGTTTTTTAGGTTCATCCACATTGTAGCTGGTATTTCCAGAGAATGTTCTGTTGTATGGATAGATAGTATTTTATTTTTCTATTCACTAGCTGGTGGACATTTGGATTGTTTCCACTTTTTTGGTATTGTGAATCATGCCCCTCTCCACATACCAGTAAAAACACCAGTAGGTCCAGGTTTCTCCATTTACTATCAGCAGGAATTCAGCCAGCCATTTGACTTATCTAAGCCTCAGATTTTTCTCTTCTGTAAAATGGGCACAATAATAGCATCTCCCTCATGGGTCATTATGACAATGAACCGTAATGATATGAGTGAAGAGTTTAGCCCAGTACCTGTTATGTAATGAGCACTCCATAAATTGGTACTATTCTTAGAGATTCCCTTTTTCTTGGGACAAAATTCTTGTGGTAGCAGTTGTTGAGGTCTATGATTTTTTCACAAATGTTTATTTGATTTTCATTCTGTCCTGGTCACTTATTTATTCTTTTCAATAAACCTGTGATACAGTCATTATATCCTCATTTTATATGAGAAGAAACAAAGTCACAGAAGACTGAGGAATGTGCCCAAGTGCACAGAGGTTCTGCCTGAACCCGAACACTGACTGTCTGAAACCTGAGTTTCCTGGCATCTGGGAACCTGTTATCCACTTGCTTCTTGACTTACACCTCCACATCCACCACCCTCACAAAAGGCATAAAAAGAAGTCATGACATAGCTGGTTCTAGGATTTAGCTTAAAGGAGAAAGTATACACCTGCCTCTTTTTCTTCTTCTTCTTTTTTTTTTTTTGGATGTATTTATTGATTCTAGAGAAAAGAAGAGAGAGAAACAATGACGCAAAAGAAACATTGATCTGTTGCCTCCCATACACACACTGACTGGAGAGTGGGGAAAAAACCCACAACCTAGGCATGTGCCCTGACTGGGAATCGACCCCACGACACTTTGGTTTATGGGACAGTGCTCTAATCAACTGAGTCACACTAGCCAGAGCTACACCTGCTTCTTACCATGGGCAAGTTTCTTTGGTGGATAAGAGCCCTTCACTTTCTTCTGAGAAAAAGCTTTCTTCACAGCAGGAGAGACTGCAATGAGACATCGGAAAGAACTTCCTAATAGTCAAGATTTCAAGATCTTAGGTCCTCCGTGAAGAAACTATAGCACAATGAACACTGACTGTATTTGTATATGTGTGTGTTTGTGTATGTATCTGTTTACAGGTAGTGTGTATATACATATATATATATGTGTGTGTGTGTGTTTGTGCATATGTTTGTATGTGTGTGTGTGTGTGTACATGCACCCATGCACCCTCCTTCCCGGAATGCCCCTCTTTAGAGGCCAGCTGGCATTACTGCATCTTGATGACTCTTCCTAAACCTTTGCCTAGAGATTGGGAAAGTGGTCTTAAACCTTACACATTCTTTCTTTGTGATTCTGGCTAAATCCTTTGCAAATCACTTCTCTACCTCCCAGAGGTGTGTTTGGAAGTGGCAATTAACAAGTCCACTCTAACTGGGCCTTCATAAAGATACGTCTTCTTTCTCTCACTCTCCAGAGTATGTGTCGTATGAGACACATAGAAAGAGATGGAGAGAGAGATGAAGACAGAGATAGTGACAGAGAGAGAGAGAGACTGAAATCTGTATCTGGTGTCAATCAGAGAGCTCACAGAGGAGTGCATATTTGAGGAAGGAAACAGTAAAACAGTAACTAGGTGTCACTCTTTTACCAACCTTCACAGTAATTGAGCAGAGAAGTAGACCAAAAAGAAAAGAAAGAAGAAAGAAAAAAAATGAACAATTTTATTAACCAGAAGATGTTATTTGGCTTAAGGTTTTTAGGGTTACTCAGTGTGTGTGTGTGTGTCTTTCTTTTGCTCCTACCTAGCTGTGAGACTTTTACAAGTCATCTCTCAGAGTGATAAAAAAGGAGTTTTCAGCAGGGATTGCCTTTTATTTTCTCGCTTCCCCTGCAGTGAGGTAATCAGGAACCTGTCTGAAAGCATCAGAAGCCACTGCTGCATTTGGTGGGCCTGAACTGGCCCCTTCCCCTCCCTTCATCAACCCCATGCAGTTAGTATGTTCAGCACAATCTTATCTCTGGGGTATGGGCAGGCATATGGGATGTCCTTAGCAGAGCTGATATCCCAGGCTTCACAAAAGTGCCTGTTTCCTGCTGGTGGTCGCAAGAAAAGGGGAGGTGAGCAGGGCTCTGGGGCCAGACAAAGCAGGCTTTTGCAAGGGAACGCGGCATTGCCCACCAGCAGTCTTCATTATCCCCATCGTCACAGGTAGTCGGGCTGGCTTTTTGTCAGCCCTTTTCAGAGCAGCCTTGTTAATTCACCCCCATGAAAATGGAAGTTTCATAGGCATTGACTTAATTAATGAAGAGGCAGGCAGCATGCTCTACCAATTAACACCACAGGGAAAAGTAAAATGGGCTTTCTTTTGGCATGTTGTGCCAAAGTTAAGGACTGTAACACACAGCAAATAAATAGAGATGCTTTTAATGAGCCGCAAGATCGAGCTGAATAACTCAGAAAGGATGGTGGGTAAACACTGCCAGCTCTTTGCACCGTTAAGGGTAATTGATGAGCACAGTTAAAAGTTTGAGGGGGGAAAGGGACTGTCGGTGCTGTAGCCATGCTCATTTATAAACATATTCTCCCCTGAAAGTAACTGTTAGGTATGTTAACGGATGTAATATGCAGTTGGAAACAAATATGATGGACTAGGCATTTTGTAGTGCCCAGAAAATAAGAAAACTTAGCTGTTCCAGAAAGAATATTTTGGTGAATTTTTCACACTTGATGGGATTGTCTTTGTCAAACTCAAAGCCAAAGAACTCCTCTGCCGTAGATCCCGGTTCCACGTACACCCTGGGAATGGAAGGAAAGGGGTTTTTAAAGTGGTTTTGGAACCATTCCATTCCTTTCAGGAAACCAGATGGATAATTTAATGATTTTTCTCTATGTTCATGAGATTAATATATGACCTTCTTTCCAACAAAGGGTTTTACATTGTTTCTGAAACAGCAAGTGCATTTGTCCAAAGAGGTTTTCTGACCGAAGAGAAATCCATTTGATCAAAAAATAGAAACATAATAGGTTTCTGTAGCTATTTTAGGGATTTTTAAAAATCCAAGTTATATCAGTTTTGTCAATGTGATGTGCTGGTTCAACTAAGCTTCCTTTTAAAATTAAAGTGCCTATAGTAGAGTCACATCATTCACATGTTTAACCTAAAAAATTCAATTAAGGATGCCAGGCCAATGAGATCCAACATTCCTACATTTCCTGTAAGTCCCTCCCTCTCCCAAAAGTCATAGCAACAGAAATGCAGGAGGGAAATGCTTGGCATTAGTTGGGAGCATGCTCTGAAGTAGGGGAGAGGGAGATGACTCAGTATGGTGCCCCTCATTGGGCCGCTGTCCTGCCCGTCTCCCCTGGTTCTGTCACCTCAGCACGCCAAGTGTGATGCCATTTCAAATTGTGTATTGTTCGTACAATGTGTCCTTAAGCACAAGCCAGCAGCTTAATCTGGTGATGATCAAAACAAAAGCAATGTGTTATATCAGAAATTTTTGAAGGATGGAGTGTTGGCACAAACATAGTACCTTCTTCCTAAGCAATTACCTAAGATTTGACCAGGTGTAAGCTGGGATTTCTGTACCCACTTTGGACATGACCCTAACGTTGGATGTGTCTCTTGGAAGCTGCACCACTTTCTGTTAAACACTTTCAGGTGCCATTGCTGCATCTTTTCTAGTTGAGAACTATTAGCTATATTTTAAAATTATCCACTTTGTGAATGATTTGTGGCAATATTTTTTTCAGACTATGGTCCCTGCACCTGCCTCAGAATCATCTGGGATGCTGGTTTTAAGTAGAGTTCCCAAGCCCACTTCTGACCTATTATATCAGGAGTAGTCCTAGAATCAACATTTTTAATGTGCATCCTGGTGTTCCCAAGGTCCCTTGATCTCTAAGGACATTTATATCCATTCTATTTCCTATCTCTTATGACCTAGTACATTTTTGGAACTGTTCTATTGAATGTGTGCTTAGAAAATATAAATGAATTTGCATTACAAAGACTGATGAGAAAGGCACACCTGTCCAACTAAAAATACAACTCATTGTTCTTCAAATCTAACAATGAAGAGCTTAGTTTATTGGGTTTCTGTCTATCAGGTGTGTGTTCATGAGGCCAGAATCGTTGTGACTAATTGAGTTTTGATTTGATTACTATGTTTTACACTGTGGCCCATATTTTTAGATGTCTCTACAAGAGCCACCTGCATCTTTTAGAGGGTGCGATTCCAAACAGCTGCTGTGCACATTCAAGGGGTTCAAGAAATACTTTGTAAATTGTCAGAATTAAAGCTGCCCACACTCCAGGCAGGTCTCCCAAGGCAAGGTAGCCAAATTATAAAAGGGAAATTCCAACTTCTAACTCTTTTCTTTCTGAGTTACCCTCTATACCATGTACACACTTTAAAATTTTAGTATAGTTACTGTTCATTGAAGTTTGTTATTCCACTAGAACGGTCACATCACTTACAAGTGAGGTGAAGAACATCAAGCTGCTAAGAAGTACAAAACTGATTTCTCAGAGCAGTCCCTGATTTGTCTTAGCCATCCACAGAAACTTACGTCTCAGCATGTCTAACTACAAAATGGGTAGAAAATCCTAAAATGCAGAAGAGATATCGAAGCCTTGTTTTTCTTCTGTGATACAAAAGTAGAGAGGTGGCATTTTATTTTATTTTACCATTTTATTTTTACCATTATAAGCCAACCTATCAATCATTTAAAATTTTGTCATAAAGACACAAAGCCAAGTGTTGAAAACTGCATGTCAGTCCTCCCAGCTGATATTATGAAAGGTGGTGGTGAATATTCCAGCTAAAAAAAGATTCCTGGTTTTAAAGCCCAGCCAGAGGCAAGAAAGTGACACAGAAATGACCACAGTAGAGGGAAGTTGGCCACAAAAAACTATAAATTCCTCTTTGCTCTTGTTTATTTTACATGAATGCAGTAAGCCCCAGCAATTAAAGTTATAATGCTGTATTTGACAAGCAAAGAGCCTTCATGTACAAAGTCTCATGTTGGCTGTGTAGGTAGCTACCGTGTCAGTGACAATTATTAACACATTTCTCAGTGTTGATAGTTTCCTAATTCATTCCTAGGGAGTGTTTAGGGCATGCAGTGGCCCAGAGCTCTGTCAAAATGAGTTGTCCCCCTTGAAAAATTGGCAGTGCAGGAAAGTGACAACCTAAAGCTCTCTGGATAATGGAATCCAGGGGACACCGTGAGGCAGCACCCACAGTGATTATGCATCTTGGGTGCTAGCATTGTATATTCTACTTCCTGAGCTCAAGTGTCCCTTCTGCCACATGTGATCTGTGTGCTATTTACAAGTTTCTTAGCACTTGTAAGCCTTTCATCCTCATAGGGTTGTCATGCAGATTAAATGAGATATGTCAGATATAGCCCCATACTTGACACACATCAGGTGCTCTGTAGCAAGTATTATTAAAGTGGAAAGCAGGAATCAGTGCAGCTACAAGGAGCTCTCCAAGGATTCACCATGAAAGATGCCAATGTTCCATGTATGTAGAGATCGTCCCTGACTTATGATGCTTCATGTCATTGAGTTTTCATTGTTATAATGGTGTGAAAGTGATGCACTTTCAGTGGAAACTGAACTTCAAATTTTTAATTGAATTTATTGGAGTGACATTGGTTAATAAAATTACATATTTTTCAGATGTACAATTCTATAATACATCATCTGTATATTGTATTATGTGTTCACCACCCAAAGGCAAGTCTCCTTTCATCACCATTTATGGCCCCTTTACCCTCTTCTACCTCCCCCTACCTTTTTTCCCCTCTGGTAATCACCATACTATTGTCTGTATCAATGTTTTGTTTTTGTTTATTTCTTTGTTTGTTGCTTATTCCCTTGACATTTTTCACCCAGCCCTGCAACACCCTCCCCTCTGACAGCTGTCAGTCTCTTCTTTATCTAAGAATCTGTTTCTGTTTTGTTTATTTTATTCACTAGATTCCACATATAAGTGAAATCATATGGTACTTATCTTTCTTTTACTGGCTTATTTCAATTAATACGATGCTCTCCAGGTCCATCCATGCTGTTTCAAAGGAAAAGATTTCTTTCTTTTCTGTGGCTGAGTAACATTCCATTGTGTGAATGCACCACAGATTTTTTTATCCACTCATCTACTGGTAGGTATTTGGGCTGCTTCCAAATGTTGGCTACTGTTAATACTGCTGCAATGAACATAGGGGTGCATATATTTTTTCAAATCAGTGTTTTGACTTTCTTCACATATACTCCCAGGAGTGGAATAGCTGGGTCATAATACAGTTCCATTTTTAATTTTTTGAGATAAGTCCATCCTGCTTTCCATACTGGTTGTACCAGTCTGCATTCCCACCAACCATGCACGAGGGTTTCCATTTTTCCACATCCTTGCCAACACTTGTTTATTGATTTATTGATGAAAGCCATTCTGATAGCTGTGAGATGATAACTCATTGTGGTTTTAATTTGCATCTCTCTGATAATTAGTGGCACGGACATCTTTTGATATATCTACTGGCCATTTGTTTGGAAAAGTGTCTATTTAGATCCTTTGTCCATTTTTTAATTGAATTATTTGTTTTTTGGGGTGTTGAGTTTTATTACTTCTTTATAAATTTTAGAAATTTATTCCTTATCAGATGTATCATCGGTGAATATGTTCTCCCATTCAGTGGTTGTCTTTTCATTTTTTTGATGTTTTCTTAGCTGTGCAAAAAATTTTAGTATGATGTAGTCCCATTTTTTAAAAATTTTTCTTTTGTTTCCCTTGTCTGAGGAGATATTTCAGAAAAAAACATTGCTATGAGCAATGTCCAAGATTTTACCGACTATGTTTTCTTCTAGGATTTTTATGGTTTCAAGTCTAATATTTAAGTGTTGAATTTTTATCTTTTCTGGGTTAGTGATATGCATGCAGCATGATACTTTCTCATGATGCTGGGCAGCAATAGCAAGATGATTTTGCTCAACTAAAGCTAATGGAAGTGTTCTGAGCATATTCAAGGTAGGCTAGGCTAAGTGCTGATTTTGGTAGGTTAACTCTATTAAATGTATTTTTGTCTTACAATATTTTCACCTTGCAGGTTGATCAGGACCTAACCCAGTCCTAAGTACAAGGAGTATCTGAATAGGCATTATTCAGTGGTTTACTAAGAAGGGTGTTAGTCCAGGATTCTCACTCACTGTGTTTTGCCCAATCAGTCTTCTCATTAGTGGTGAATTGCTTTCCATGTGGCTCCCCTGTTAGCCAGTGTAGATTTCTTTGCTGTATGGCTTTTCCAGTATAGCTCATTCTCCATTCTTCCACTTTCTGGAAACACTCTTGTGGGCTAAAGCCTGCTTGAAGGACAGGCTTCTATTTCTAACCTCCCAGAAGCAGTCTGGGAAGTTAGCTACCAAGATGGACAAAGGCAGTTTACTTGTATCTCCCAGGGTTAGAGGCTGGAGCACAGGGTGGACTAGCTAGGATCAGGAAGATTATCATTTGTGGCTAGTCAAATTGAGAACTCTAGTTTGAGATCAGAGTGACAAGGAAGCAAGACCTCCAGGGGAGCCTTCACAGGTCAAGATGAAGCCATATACACCTCCTGTTCTCAAGAGCACATGAAAGGACTTTTCCCTGAGACTGGAATTTGACAGTCAACAGAAAAAAATGCTTCAGGGTTTGATGTGCGTCTATGGTGAGCTACACTGATAGATGTGAAAAGAGATCACATCAAAATGTCTTTTTCATTCAATCATAATAATTTATTATTATTGGTAATTTAATAATATAATATGATAGGTTCTGCTTAATTTCTTTACCTGTAGGACTCCCATTTTACAGGCGAGTTCACTCAGCCAAGGATTACACAGGAAGTCAACCTCCTATCCAGGTCAGCTTAACCCCCAGACTATGTTTTTCCACACTATGCCATTCATTTTAGTGTCTCATGTCTGGGAACTGCAGAAACGTGTACTCAATTTCCACTAATGCAAACAGTGCTGGACATTACAGGACATACAAAAGTGCAGAATATGTAACTTTTGCCCTCAATCTAGCCTTCAGTGTGAAGCATACAAGCAACATGGAGAAAGGCAGAGAATGCACCCCTGGTAATTTTAGATTTTGTTTGATAGAAATGGGGACAGTTCTTAAGCCCAAAGAGCACTTTTTCCCCTAGAAATAGCAATTTCTTTATTAAAATCTATATGTATCTCATGGCTGGTTATTTAGCACACCTTATAGTAGTTTAAATGTACTCAGTTGAAAATAGACGTAAATTAGGATCAGAAGACCTAATTAATCCTCATCTGCCATATGAATTTCTGAAATAATGTGACTTATCAGTACATAGGTAAAACATGTGATATATTATTAATTAATTAATTTTGCAAGGGAAGGAATGAAAATTTCCTGGCCATTTTATTTTATTTTTATTGATTTTAGAGAGAAAGAAAAGTGTGTGTGTGTATGTGTGTGTGAGAAAGAGAGAGGTAGAGAGAGAAGGAGCAAGAGAAACATCAATTTGATTTTTCACTTATTTATGAATTCATTGGTTAATCCTTCTATGTGTTGTGACTGGTAATCGAACCCACAGCCTTGAAATATTGGGTGGACACTCTAATCAACTGAGCTATCAAGCCACAGCAATATTTTTAAATTTATGATCATTGGCATAAACAGGTGATTACTCAAATTGATTGTTCTAGGTTTTGCAGGAACTAGAATTTCAAATAGCATTTTCTACCTTGATTCATCCCTTTTTCAAAAATGTTTCAGTTGAGGAACCAGACTAATGCAATAAATTATTGAGAAGAGGTCCATGATACTAACATTCCAATTACAAAGTGACTTATTTTAGTCTTTGTACAAGCAAAAATTATGGAATATGTTTCTCTAAATGTTGGTGATAAAAGTCACCAGGTTTCATGTCAATATACTTACTCTAACAAAAGTTGTTGGCAGCCCTTAGTGGCATGACTCAGTGGATTGAGTGCTGGCCTGTGAACCAAAGGGTCACAGGTTTGATTCGCAGTCAGGGCACGTGCCTGGGTTGTGGGCCAGGTCTTCAGTTGTGGGGTGTGCAAGAGGCAAGCACACATTGATATTTCTCTTTTTCTCTGTCCCTTCCCTTCTCTCTAAAAATAAATAAACAAAATCCTTAAAAAAATCATTGGCAGCCCCAGTGACATTTGGATTCTACTCAGGTGAATTAGACATGTTTGTGATATGCTTCTCTTTAAATTGTTACAGAAATTAAATGATGTGATGCATGAAAAGCAGTAAACCCAGTGTCTAATATTCAGAGTTCCAAAAATAGGTTATTATTATTTTGCTTAGTTCTTACAATGACCCTATACAGAAAACAATATGATTCCTTTTATACAGATAAGGAAATTATGAGTAACTTGTTCAGAGTCCTCAGATAGTAGATGGAAGAATTAAATTACCATCTGAGGTCTTTCCCCAAAGCCATACACTTAGCTTACTTGCCATTATATAAGAAGATAGGAACTATGACTCTAGATGTAAGTTTTCAGATTGTTTTCTTTCCATGAGCCACATGAGACTACAGGATTGGATCTTGATATAACAAGTCTGGAATGGGGCAGAGGAGCTTTGTTCTTCTCAATGTTTTATTTAAGAATGACAGAAATCCAAATAGAACTGCCTTTAGTCAAAAGCAGAATATACTGTGCTTTAAAACCATGCATTTTATGGTTCAAAATGGGCTTCAGCCATGGCTGGATCAAGGTAACCAAATAATGATTTCCTTGGGAAGGTGCCTTGCTGTAACTCTAGTCTCTGCTTTCCTTGATGTTTACTCTATTTCATGACACATTCTCCCTAAGTAGTAGAAGGATGTTCACTGGGAACTCTGGACCTGCTTAGCAAGACCAGGATAAAAAGAGTACCTCTTTCCCAGTCATCAAGGCAACATCCCAGTGATAACTCTCATGTGTCACACACCCATCCTTGAACAAATTATTCTGGTCTGAAACATGGGATAACCTTATTAGTCAGGTTTGGACTCAAAGATGAACAAGACTCTGTATGAACTATAAATTCTATAAGACTAGGGCTGCCTGGAGAAGGAGTTTTTTTTTTTTTAAAGAAATTCAAGATGTTATTCTCATCAGGAGAAAGAAACTGGAAGATGTTGGAGATTGATGTATACCACACAGTGTCAGTTGAGGGAGTCAGGTAGAAAGAAATGGGCTGGGGGGGACAATCTGCAGTGACTTTCACCTGCCTTCATATACATTCTGAGGACAAAGTTCTGGTGTTTCCTCCTTTGTGCCATAACAGCTAACTCCTTTCAACTCTGCCTCCCAAGGAAGAAAGGAGCCAATATCTGGTGGCTCTGTCTGGTATTGGAATTATAAGTTGTTTATACCATCAGCCCATTATTGGTTCACAAGGACTCTTCCAGGCTCAAACTTCCAAACCAGAAAAGGCAGTGGAAGGAAGGAAGGAAGGAAGGAAGGAAGGAAGGAAGGAAGGAGAAAAGAGAAGAAAAGAAAATACAGTGATGAGTCTAAGGTCATAGTTAATTAGAAGGACTATCTGGATTCCCACTTCAAAACCCCATGCTCCTGTATAGTCTTCTCTGCAATAAATTGTTAAAAAATAAGTCATTAAAATAAAACTCTAGTCAGAGATTACAAATTTGAGAATTTGAGGTTTACATGGCTAGTGGATTTTATGACTTACAAATAGTTTTATTTTCCCCTGATGTATGTATGGGTTAACAAATAATATTTTATGTAAAAATATGAATTCTGGCTTCTCCCCACACCCCAAAGATAATAAATGACTGGAGTTGATATATGGTTGTCCTCTCTGGCAATGCATGCTTTCTGCATTCCCTCCAAAGTTTCACCTGGCTGGCTTCAGTCATTTATGGCATCTATTCAGCATTGGAGGCATTTGAGTTTGCAGATCCTGGTGTAATAGTAGCATGTCACTTACTCACATACATGTGGCCTGTGCAATATGCCAGTCCATCTCCCCAAACAGCTCCAAAATACAGCAAGTACTCCATATCCATATATCTATACTTCTATATTTATTCTCACTGACACAAACACATACAAACAAGGAATTTGCCTTTGCCTTGCTCTTTTCTTTCCCTGCACCCTCTCATTTAGTTCTCTGCATAATCCTCCTCTTATAACCTTCATCTTCACAATGTAGGAATTTAGCATGCTCTCTACCCAACCGTATTAATAAAGCACTTAAAAATATGCAATTTATTCAGGATTATTTATCTAACTATCTCTACTGAAGTGCTTCTTCTGCAGCTCTTCATATGCAGTGACTTCCCTGGGGGCAGCTTTCAGAGTCCAAAAGCATTGACTGAAATGCAAAACCAGACGTGCTAGCTGCACACCCAAGCATCCCCAGTACAGTCGTTGCAGCAAGGAGCAGAGTCAGGGCACTAACAGTGGGCATTTGGTCTGTCCTCCTGCTTCCAGGCTAAGCTGCACCATGTAGCCTAAGAGCCTGGGAATTCTTTCCTTCCATAGTCAATTGCAGGAAACTCTAATCTTCTAATTGCAGTTTAGTGTCTGGTAGAATCCAGAGCAATGAGGAAGTCTGTCTGAGCTGTTTTCACTCCTCTCCTTAATAATGGATTATCTCACATCCTTATCCCTTCCCATATAGCAGGTTTCTCTGCAGTCAGACAGTTCGTTGTAGTGTTCTGAGCACTGGAGGACTTTTAGCAGGATCTCTAGTCTCAACCCAGTAGATAACAATAGCACACAATTGTGACAACATTTTTTCTGACATTGGCCAAAGTCCCCTGGGGGAACTTTTGCCTGGTTGAGACCCACTGCCGTACAGGAATATGGCATGGATAAGCTCCAGGTAGCAGGCACTGTGTTTGATTTTGCTCATTGTTGTTTGTCAACACATAGTAGGTTCTTAAGAAATATTTGTTGAGTGGATGAATGAACTTTCTCATAGTCAGGGCTGAAGTGATTATAATCATTTCATGATTATAATTCATATATAAGGAAGGAAATCAAGGGCCCCCTTTTCATTTCTTTGTCCCACCGTCATTATCAAAAGAGTTCAATAAGTGTTTGCTGATTGAAAGCCTTAATCGTTATTATGACTCTCTTGAGTATCTACCCTATGACAGTTCTAAATAGGTGTCATCATTTAACTTAATTTTCTTCATCGAGTCATTGATATATGGAATATCAACCAAATTTTATAGATTGGGAAAGTAGAAACCACAGATGTTAAGTAAATGTTCTAAGGCCACACAGCTGTAAAGTAGTGGAGACTTGATTCAGATGTTGTCTGGACAGATTCTCAGAATCTTCTTTTCTCTCGGCACCTCATTGTCTCACTCTTTTCTGCCAAAGCTCTGTGCAGGATGACATGAAGACCATTAATCTCAAGGTGAAATGTGCTAGAGGTTAAATGGATTTGACCGAGTTCCCCATTATATTCATTTTTGGGGGAAGTGGATTAAAAACAGAGCCCCTTGGTCATAATTTCACTTTCACTTGAAAATGAGAAGAGAGTTTTATAGACCCATAGTTTCACATTATATATGTTACATTATGAGAGAAAAAAGAAGAGGGATGGAGTGCAGCAAAAAAAATAATAATATTGCAAGGCTTTATATAGAAGGGTCAAGTGAAGAGCAGAGGAGCCAGCAGATGGAGAACAAAGGCTAAGAACTCAGATACATAAGAGATGTATCTAAACTATTTTAAAACATGGTTAAGGAACTCAAGGAGAAATATAAAGAAGGAAGCACTGTAAAAGGTCAGGAAAAGTAGTCAAGTAGAAGCAAGGTAATTTAAACATAAAAAAGAAAAGCTGCAGATGCTCCTTTCATGCTTCAGAAGCCATCAGTCTTAAACCTTGCAGTGTACCAGTAATTCATTGAAATCTTCTGCAAGATACAAAGTTTTTCACAAAGACATGCTTAACCCCCTAAGCTGATGAGTACCAGAGATGGTCCAAATTTCTTTTAAAAATGAGATCACTAAGTTTTCTTTATACCAACTTTAACAATAATGATGCGTTGGACCTTGCCTTATAATGGACACATGGAGATGGACTGTTTAGTTTCCCTGTCTATGTAGGTAACTCCATCATTCAGATATTGATGTATGAAAGTATCAGTGTCATGGGATGAGAAGAAAGGAAGAAAGGGAGACAGGGAGGGAAAAAAGCTAAAAAAAATTCCTCTGTGTCATCATCATTTTCTCCTCCATTTATTTTTCACTCTAGAATATTTTTTAATTGTACATGTACTATGTGTCCAGTTACTGTGTGAACCACATGAGCAACAGTGATAAACAAAACCAATCAGGGTGCCTGCTTTCATGGAGTGCGTGGTCTAGTGGGTAAGGCAAAAAAGAATTCAGAAATCGCTATCATGTGTGTCAGGGCAGTGTCTGTATTCTTGCATTCATGCCTCATTCGTGGCCCAACATGTCAGCTTCAACAGTTCATTCATCTACCAGCCTGGCACTCAAACCCCACAGATTTGGGGCAGTGGATCATCACATTAAGGAGAGAGCTGACCCAACATGTCATAACAAAGCACTGCTCAACAGACTCAGCCCCCTAATCCATGAAGGAAAGGTAAGCTGGGCTGGCTTTACTTCCCAAACTGAGCAGTGGTGTTGGGTTCTTCCACTGCTTTCTGATATGTTCATTCTGGGACTTGATTGTGAAAATGAGTTGAGGCATTAAGTATAGATGGGAGAGCCACTTGGAGTTGAAAATGACCTCAAGGTCACCTAAGCCAGCCAGTATGAATTTACAATGCTGGCTTTCTGCTCTTTAAACTTAAACTTCTTCCACACTTTTCATCAGTTTGTTTTTACCCAATAGAACTGCTGTTTTGCAGGGCAGGTCATTTTATTTTTAGACAACTGACAGTTCCTCACTTTATGAAAACATGTCTGTTCTCCCCAAAATTACTGGCTGTAATTCCATCTTCTGACACCAGGCGACCAGTCGCTGCACTTTGGAGCTGTGGGGTCCAAAGGCCTAGGCCCAAGTTCCAGCATCAGCACTAGTCAGATGTAGAACCTAAGCAAGAACTAAGGCTTCCTGGGCATCGTTGGCCTTTTCTATTAAGTGGATAGTATTCCTCAAGACCTGTGTCTCCAGAATTCTGGGTGGAGTAAGTGTGTTACCTGGATCACATGGGTTTTCTTCACATGGTAGTAAAGAGGCCACTGTAGCTCAAAAGTCCCATCCTGCCAAAAGAACAACCCAGGAATTAGAACACATTTGTGTTTTCTGATATCTGGGTGAAGGGAGAAGAGAGGACTTAGATCATTTTTACTTGGACCTGTATCCACCTTTAAGCCAATCAGAATGTCAGGAATGGACTACTGGTGTTGATGTGACTGAACTGGAGTGTCAGAGAGTTTAGTCATGGTAACAGTGGGGGAAGCTATCAATGTCCACTACTACTTGGCATCTAAGAGCAAGCAATTTACTCAGCTCAGTCATCAACCTAGCCAAACTTTTAAAAGGCAAGAAGAATTTTCTCAAAAGGTTAAATATAGAATTGCTGCATGACTTAGCGATTCCACTCCTAGGTAAATACCCCAAAGAACTGAGAACAGTAATTCAAATAAATGCTGGTACATGAATGTTCATAGCAGCATTATTCACAACAGTCAAAAAGTGAGAAGAACACCAATGTCTACCAATGGATAAATTAAAAAAGTGTGATCTATCCATGCAATGTAATATTATTCAGCCATAAATAATGAAGTACTGATATATGCTATAATGTGGATGAACTTGAAAAATATGCTAGTTGAAAGAAGCCAGACACAAAATGTCACATATTATATAATTCGATTTGTATGAAATATGCAGAATAGATAAATCCACAGAAACTAAAAGCATATTGGTGGTTCCCAGGGTTGTGAGGAAGAATGTGAGGAGTTGCTGATTAAAGGGTTTGGGATCTTCTTTTGGAATAATGAAATATCTTGGAACTGGACAAAGTTGGTGGCTGTACAACATCGTAAATGTACCAAGTGTCATGGAATTGTTCACTTTAAAATAATTAATTAAAAGAAAGCAAGGATACTCTGCCCTGTGTGGCTCAGTTGGTTGGAACACTGTTCTATGCACAAAAAGGTTGCAGGTTCAATTTCTGGTCAGGGCACATACCTAGGTTGTGGTTCAATCCCCAGACAAGACGTGTATGGGTAACAACAGATGGGTGTTTCTCTCTCATCTCTCTCTCTCTCTCTCTCTCTCCCCCAACCCTGACTTTATCTCTAAAATCAATAAAAACCTATCCTCAGGGGAAGATTTTTAAAACAAGTAAAAAAAAAAGGCAAGGAGACCTAGGGTGGTGCAACCATAGGTGAGACATGTAACTTGCTTGAGCCACATATTTCTTTCATAAAATGGGCAAGAGATGCCTACAACTTTGGGTAATGGTGAGGTTCAAAGGAGCTAATGTTTATAAGGCAACTGCTAGCTGCTCCATATATCACACATAAGCAGCCCTTCCCCAAACACAAGCACTTGTATGCACGTTAGCACCAAAATGATTCCTACTCAGTAAGTTGACTTTGACATTAGAGAAAGCATAGGTAAAGGGTTACCTACCACACATTATTATCAGATCCTGTCAAATACACACTGCCATATTTCTGAAAAATTGCTATTCTGTCTGCCTCCACATCAGTTAGGGCTGTCCTCACCCTTTCGTGGTCAGCTGCAGTGGGCTGCCCTCCCTGCTCTATTTCCTTTGCTCTCACTAGATTCTTCCCACAGCAGCCAAAGAACCCATCTCAGAATGCACATAGGATGCTTTTCCTCCCCGGCTAAGAACCTCACTGCACTTAGAGTTCCAACCACCTTCATATAAACACCTCAAAGTCTGGCTACTGCCAGCCTCTCTAAATTCAGCCCCCACTTTTTTTCATTCTGATCCTATTGACTGACTTGTCTGAAACTGGCTCTATTCCAGCTGAAAAGTCACCTTATCAAAGACTTTCTCTAACCACCCTTTTTACACTAGTATCTCACTTCTTTATTTTTTCCATGGCACCCTGGTTACTTCCTTCAAAACCATTATTACCATTAATAATTTTAAACAATTGACTTGCTTCTTGCTCTTTGTCCACCTTGTTCAAGAAGGCAGCTCCACTCACCAACGCAATGCTTGGTTCATGGTAGGCCCTGGATCAGTGCTTGTTCAATGAGACTAGTGTGTGGAAATTATCATTATAGTCCTGAAAATGCTACAAAGTCCACTTTGCCCTGAAGTACAAACTTGTGGAATGGTGAAGGGGACACACTTACAGTTTGCCTTTTGGATGTCTCACTGTTTTTCTGTACTCTGCCATTACAACAAGGAGTGTGACTTTCGCACAAGGTGGCAGCCCATTGAACTTTGATCCCTTCTTTTATTTATGATATATGTCTCAGGAAAAAATGACAACATCTGGGAATTCATTAAATGACAGTTTTCCCTTCAACTTCTTTCTCTAGTTTATTTTGCCCAACACAATCCTATTAAGGGACAAGCTAATTGACCACAAGCTCCATTTCTGCTGAGCTTAGCCAAAAAGTCAATCACTGCTCAGCAGGAGCTCTTCTGACTGTTTAGTTAGTGGACAAATTTCCATCTTGACTGGCTCAGCCAGTCCTAAGGGAATAGATGTGAAAGTGCTTAATTCTGTTTCCATACCTTTCATTTTCAGCAAAACTGAGACAACCCCAAGGAGTCTATTATTATGAAAAGAGAGGGGGGCGTGGAAATGATTTCATGACTATGTGTATTTTGTTTCCATTGCACTCAGCTCTGTTCACAAATGTATTTCCTGCTGCAAAAGAGAGAGGGAGAGAGAGAGAGAAAGAGAGAGAGAGAGACATATATGTGATAGAAACATCCATTGATTGTCTCCCAAATGCTCCCCAACCAGGGATCAAACCCCAACTTGGGTATGTGCCCTGACCAGTAATTGAACCCACAGCTTTTTGGTACATGGGATGATGCTTCAACCAACTTAGCACCCCAGCCAGGGATGTAGCAAATCATTTTGGTTGGAGAATCTTTATTTCTAAAATGCAGACATCATAAGCTAACAAGTAGAAACTAGTAATTTGTGAGACTGTGTGAGCCTGTGTAGATTTATCACTTCCATCCAGTGAATGGAAGCATGTGGAGTAGAAGAAGGGCATTGCTTCTCAATCTTTGAGTTAATGGCGAGCCTCTTGGTGATGAACAAGCCTTTATGAGGTGACTATGACATTGCCCTCTCATGTGGCATTAAGAACATCCTGTTGAGGGATGGAGAAACACCATCTCTTTTCCTTCATGGCTCAATTAAAAAAAAAAGCTAAATCTAAGTAATATCCTGTGTCAGCTTGCACTAAAAATAATGCTTTATTACTGCCATTTCAGTTTTTACAGTTGAAGGCTATTAATCAATGAGGCAGCGTGGATCCATATGAATATTGATCACTGTCTCATTGCCTGCCTTTGAGTGATCCCTCTTAATGACAGCCAATTTCAATATTCAATACAAAAGGTGTGTTTTCTGGATTGTACCAGAACTGATTATTGATTGGAAGGATTTAGCTAGAATGTGGGCTTCTTGTTTAATAGCCCTTCAGATCATGAAGACCCTGGTTTTAGTCAATCTGGACTTAACTTTTCAGTATCTCAGAAATTCAAGCATTTCTTTGGTTGTGATTTATATAGGACACATAAACAATGCTAATGGCAAGCATTAATTTTGTCATTTTAATAGCTCAAATATCAAAGCAAATATTCAAGTGGTGTTTTTTTTTACTTTTTTACTGTATTTTTCATTGCCCTTTAGTCCCCTTATGCTCCCTCCCTGCCACAATCACCACACTGATATCCATGCCCATGAGTCCTTTTTTCTTTTTGCTCAATCCCTCCACTCCCTATCTACCCTTCCCTTAGCTGTCATCCTGCTCTTCACCTATGAGTCTGTTTCTATTTCGCTAGTTAGTTCAGTTTGTTCATTAGATTCCACACATCCGTGAGATCATATGGTATTTGACTTTTTCTGACTGGCTTACTTCACTTAGCATAATGTTTTCCAGGTCCATGCATACTATCACAAAGGGTAAAACTTTCTTCTTTTTTATGGCCAAGTAGTATTCCATTGTGTAAATGCCCCATAGTTGTTTTATCTACTCATCTACTGATGGACACTTGGGCTGCTTCCATATTGTGGCAATTACAAATAAGACTGCAATGAACATAGGGGCGTTTATGGTCTTTGAAATGAGTGTTTTGGGTTCCTTTCATGTATTTCCAGAAGTGAGATCACTAGGTCAAAAATCAGATTCACCTTCTTATACCACACACAAGAATGAATTTAAAATGGATTAAAGACTTAATTAAATGTTAGGCCTGAAACCGTAAAAATCCTAGAAAAAAAAACATAAGCAGTAAAATCTTAGACATTGCTTGTCACAATATTTTCCATATATCTCCCCAGGCAAGGGAAAGAAAAGAAAAAATAAACAAATCAGACTATATCAAATAAAAAGTTTTTGCACAGCAAAGCAAAACAACAAAATAAAAAGACAAGGCACACAATAGGAGAACATATTAGCCAATACATCAGAAAGGGGTTTATATCCAAAATGTATATATAACTTACAAAACTCAACACCAAAAAAGTAATAACCCAATTTAAAAAATGGGCAAAAGACTCCAACAGACACTTCTCTAAAGAGGACACCCTGATGTCTATTGACCAATAGGCATATGAAAAGATGTTCAGCATCACTAATCATCAAGTGATGTATTTTAGATCTTTAAAAGGAAGCCCAAACACTCTATAATTCAGGGTAAACCAGGGTAAGATTTATTTAACATCACATTGCTTTAACTCAGTTTAGAAAGGGAAGAATGTTGCATATTCAAAAAAGATATAAATTCTCCCCTTCCCATTGTATTGGAAGTGCCGTGTCTTCTTCTGGGGTGGTGCTGAGATTGTGCAGGTCACAGTTACCTTTTCTCCTCTCAGTTGTTGTAACTCTGGCAGAATCTTTCTCTGCTCCATGACTCCCAGATTCATCCATCCCATTGCCATTAGGATCCTACTTTTGGTTAATTACTAACACATGAACTGATATCTCTTACCTGGAAATAGCTTACCCTTTGTGCAGTAGCATATTATAGTCAACTTCCCAGATAGTGATATATCTATGTGGCTTTTGGTAGTTGTTTTAAGAAGCAATTTATCAACTTTACATTTTTTAATTCTTCAGTCTCTACAAGCATGCAGTTTTCTAGCAGCCATTGAAATGTAGTTAGTGCTAAGGGATCATCCTGCTTGGGTTGGTCAGCATCTCTGGTTCTTAGCAAACTGTAGGTTGATTGGCAGTACACATCAGGTATGAATAGCAGTAAGTCTTGTTTTCTTTCTCTAGAATTTCTGGTGTTGGTATGCTCTAGCAACATTACTATGCATGAGCAGACTGCCTCTGTGTTGTGGTTTGGACACTAGATGCATGTAGGATAGGCTGGCTTGAGAAGAGGAGAGCTGTTGCTTCATTAGAAGAGGTTATTACATCACCCATCAGCCTGATTCAGGAGAGGTGGAGAGCAGTGTGGGCTTTGGAGGCAGCTAGCTGCTTTCCAAACTTCCCAGGGACAGCAACACAGCAACCAGCACAAATGTCAGATGGATAGGCCAGCATGCCAGATGCCATCACAGAAAATAACTTCCCCTCTCTGGCATCTGGGGACTTGCCTTGTGATCCAGAAGACTGCACAATGGTCTTCTGTTCCAGCCAGGACCATGAGCCCCTCTGCCCTTTCTTCCTCCGTGTCAACTAAACATTTGGATAGATCACCAGAGAATGCAGAATGGACTTTGGTCATGGCCTAAATTGAGTGTGCTGTACATGACAATGATAACTAATGAAATCAATACAAAAGATTCTTATATAACTTTCTACAGAGGAAGCAGGGCTCTAAATGCTGCACAGATTGTAACTCATTTACATATTTGTTATCCATCTACATGTCTCATTAGCCTAAAGCAGAATGGAATAAGCAAAGTTAAAAGCAAATAATTCAGATTCTAGAGTTGAACTAACTAGCTTAGTATCCCAACTCTGCCTCTTTCCATATGTGTGACTTTGGAAAATAAATTCTGTTCCCTTTACAAGACCCAACTCTCCTTCCCTGACTTCCTGAAACAGATCCTGCTCCTTGCTCCCACATGGCATTTGCACAGGCTGTTCCCTCTTCCCAGAAAATTTACTGGCTCTTTTTTCTAAATAAACCTTCCTCATCATTCAAACATTGGTCCAATCATCACACAGGTAAGAATCCCCACTTCTGTCTTCTTTCTACCTTCTATATCTCCCAAATTCTGAATCTCTAATAAGATACACCTGCATTTATTTTCATTATCTCTTTCTTTCTTCCTAAAACAAACATTGATAAACTGTGGGGCTCCTTCTAACATTTATGTGGGGGCTATTGGTATTAAGATGTTCTCAGAAAAATGTAGAATTGGCTGAGGTGAAAACTTCCAAAGTACTCTAGGTGTCCTGTGTAGCCCATTTGTTGTGTGTGTGTATGTGTGAAGGATAAGATAAAATTAGAACACATGGGCTTTGAGGGGCACTATTGTCCCTTTTAAGTCTGATATCACATTTATCTTATATTTGAGTATTATTTCGCTATTCTGGACTCTTGATATAGTTACCTTATTAGAATTTGCTGAAGTTTTTCTGTTTTTGTTGAATCAGCAATAACTCACTTAAGAGTGAAAATGGGGCATGTGGCTTGTGGGAAGAAAATAAATATCATTTACATTCATTTGACTACTTGAAACCAGTACCTGAACTGAGTCCGTATAGCTCAATGTGCTCAAAGAGGAAATTTCCCAGTGTTGATGAATATTTCAATTGTCATGGAATTCTAAATCTATCTGCTTCATAGAATTTGTATAATAGTTAACAATATTATCTATGGAAATTATATCAGTCACTGTTCTAAATTATGTGTATGTACTAATCACTAATCTGCATAAAATACTTGTTACTTCTATATTGCATCCATATTTTATAGATTAGAAACTGATACACTAACAGTTTTTTTAAGATTCCCTGTTCATGCATTTAATGTATGTTAAAGGCAAAACACAAATATGTTATTTTTATTATATTTCTATATATGGATATTGTTTTCTTATTTTTTCTTACACTACTGATATTACTTTAGACTTTAAAACAACAGAACAAAAAGTTTTTCTTTGATGTGACATTTTTCTTTTCCCCACACTTTCTCAAGCCACTGCCTCAGTGTGCAGCAACATCAGCTCTGGCTATGGAAGTTAAGCTACTGGGTTTGGATTGGGGAAGCAATTTTTTAAAATTATGAAGTGGAGATTTTAGTGTGTGTATCAGATTGCCATTCCTGGCTAGGGGAGCCAAGCAAGAAGTACCTCTTGCATTTGCAAAATGAGAAACCCACTGGAGGACTGAATTATTCTGAATCCTGAAACATTTGCCCCCACCTCTCACATAAATCGCAACAGTTTTCATACTCATTAGCCAGATTCTGGCACTTCCATTTAAATGCTGGTATTTATTTTAATTCATTCCAGCTTGGGTCATGGACATGGCCCAAGCAAAGAGCAAGTCACCTCCTGGCCCCTTGAACTGTTTTGGAGAAAGTATGTGATTCCCTGTAGTATTACAGGATTTTCAGTTCACTGGGCAAATTTTACACTCCAACATTTAAGTGTCATTCTTTAATTAAGTCCTTTGGCTCCTTCGAGATGACTTACATGTTTCAGAGCAGAGTATTTTGAAAGTTTTTAAAATATCACAGGAAAAAGTTGTATGACATGGGTCTTCATGGATTTGGTTTGGGTTTGGACATTGTGAAAGGCTTATTTAAAATGTTTTGCTGTAAAAAGGAGAAGAAAGAAAGACAGAGGGAGAAAAAAAGGTATGGAAAAGTGGCAATAAATAAGCACCTATCAATAATAACCTTAAATGTTAACGGATTAAATTCTCCAATCAAAAGACATGGGTAGCTGAATGGACAAGAAAACATGACTTCCACATATGCTGCCTACAAGAGAGCCACCTCAGAACCAAAGACCTATACAGACTGAAAGTGAAGGGTTGAAAAAATATTTCAAGCAAATGTACATGAAAAAAAAAGCTGGGGTAGAAATGATTATATCAGACAGAATAGATTTCAAAACAAAGACCATAGAGAAGACAGAAAAGGATACTTCATAATACTTAAGAGAAGAATCCATCAAGAAGATATAACCATTATAAACATATATGCACCCAACATAGGAGCACCCAAATATATAAGGAAAATTTTGGAGGACTTCAAGAAAGATACTGACAGTGACACACTTATAATAGGGGATTTTAACACCCCACTGTCAACAATGGATAGATCTTCCAAACAAAGAATCAGTAAGGGCATTGTGGCACTGAATGACACTCTAGATCAAATGGACTTAATTGATATGTACAGGACGTTTCACCCCAAAGAAGCAAAATATGTATTCTTTTGAAATTCACAGAGAACATTTTCAAAAATAGACCACAGGGTAGGATGCAAAGGAAGCCTCAAAAAATTCAAGAAAATTGAAATCATACAAGCACTTTCTTGGATTACAATGGCTTGAAGCTAGAAACCAACCTCAAGGAAAAAACTCAAAAACATTCAAATTCATGGAGAATGGATAACATGCTATTAAATAATGAATGTGTAAACAATGAAATCAAAGAAGAAACCAAAAAGTTTCTGGGACAAATTAAACATAACACACAAAAGTCCAAAACTTATGGGACATGGTGAAGGCAGTCCTGAGAGGACACAGCAGTACAGGCCTACCTAAAAAAGATAGAATATCTGAAATAAACAAACTAACCCTACATCTACAAGAACTAGAGGAACAACAACAAAGCCCAAATCAAGAAGAATGAAGAAAATAATCAACGTCAGAGAAGAATTAAATGACATAGAGACTAAAAGTACAATTCAAAGGATCAATAAATTCAGGAGCCCATTCTTTGAAAAGATAAACAAAATTGATAAGCCTTTAACCAGATTCATCAATAAAAAAAGAGAGAGGATCCGAATAAATAAAATCAGAAACAGAAGAGGAGAAATTATAACCAATGCCACAGAATTACAAAGAATTGTCAGAAAGTACTATGAACAACTATATGCCAATAAATTTGACAACCTGGGTGAAACGCACACATTTTTAGAAATATATAATCTTCTAAAACTGAATCAACAAGAAGTAGAAAGCCTGAATAGACTGATAACAGCTAGTAAACTTGAAGAAATAATAAAAAAACTCCTGGCACACAAAAGCTCTGTACTAGAAGACTTCACAGGTGAATTTTACCAAATATTTAGGAAAGAGCTAACCTATTCTTCTCAAACTACTCCAAAAAATTCAAGAAGAGGAAAGACTCTCAAATTCTTTTTATGAGGCCTGCATTATCCTAATTCCAAAATCAGGTAAAGACACAACAAAGAAAGAAAACTATAGGTCAATATCACTGATGAACATAGATGTCAAAATTATCAACAAATATTGGCAAACCAAATCCAGTAATACATTAAAAATATCATACACCATGATCAAGTAGGATTCATCCCAAGGATGCAAGGATGGTACAATATTCACAAATTAATAGATGTAATACATCACATAAACAAAATGAAAGACAAAAATCACATGATCATATCACTAGATGATGAAAAAGCATTTGATAAGTAAGGTACAGCACCCATTCATGATAAAAACACTCAGCAAAGTGAGAGTAGAGGGAACATACCTCAACATGATAAAGGTCTTATATGAGAAATCTACAGCCAACATCATACTCAATGGGCAAAAACTAAAACTTTCCCATTAAGATCAGAAATAAGACAAGGGTGCCTGCATTGACCACTCTTATTCAAATAGTATTGGAAATTCTAGCCACAGTGATCAGACAAGAAAAAGAAATAAGAAACATGCAAATTAGGAAGTAGGAAGTAAAAATGTCATTGTTAGAAAATGACATTATACTGTACATAGAAAACTCTATAGGTGCCACCAAAAAATTACCCAACCTAATAAGTGAATTTGGCAAAACAGTGGGACACAAATTCAATATTCAGAAATAAAAGGTATTTTTGTACACCAACAATTTAATATCAGAAACTAGGAACAAAATCCCATTTGCTATAGCAACATTAAAAATAAAGTATCTAGGAGTAAACTTAACCAAGGAGGTAAAACACCTGTACTCAGAAAACTACAGAACACTGAAGAAAGAAATTAAGGAAGGAAGACACAAATAAATGGAAACATATACCATGTTTGTGGATTGGAAGAATTAACATCATTATAATGTCCATACTGCTGAAAGCAATGTATAGATTCAATGCAATCCCTGTTAAAATACCAATGACATATTTCACAGATATAGAACAAATATTTCAAAAATGTATATGGAACCATAAATGACCCCAAATAGCCTCAGCAATTTTGAGAAAGAGCAAAGTAGGAGGGATCACAATACCTGATATCAAACTGTATTACAAGGCCGCAGTAATCAAAACAATCTGATACTGGCATAAGAACAGACACATGGATCAATGGAACAGAATAGAGAGCCCAGAAATAAGCCCAAACCTCTATGGTCAATTAATATTCATCTAAGGGGACAGAAGCATAGAATGGAGTAAAAATAGCCTTTTCAACAAATGGTATTTGGAGATCTGGACAGCTACATGAAAAAAAAAAAATGAAACTCAACCACCAGTTTACATCATCTAAAAAATAAACTCAAGATGGATAAAAGACTTAAATATAAATTGTGACACCATAAAAGTCCTAGAGTAGAACATAGGGAGGAAAATCTCAGATATTCCACATAACAATATTTTCACTGATATATCCCCTAGCACAAGGGATATAAAGGAAAGAATAAACAAATGGATTTCATCAAAATAAAAAACTGCACAGCTAAAGAAAGCATCAGCAAAATCAGAAGGGAACCAACTGTATGCGAAAACATATATGCCAGTGATATCTCAGGCAAGGCTTTGATCTCCAAAGTATATGAAGAACTCACACAACTCAACATTGAGAAGACAAACAATCCAATTAAAAAATGGGAGCAGAAGTATCCAGAACAGATACTTCTCCAAGGAGGACATATAGAGGGCCCATAAACTTATGAAGAAATGCTCAACATCACTAGCCACCAGAGAGAGCCAAATTAAAACCACAATGAGATATTACTTCACACTGGTCAGAATAGCCATAATTAACAAATTGACAAATAGCAAGTGTTGGCCAGGAGGTGGAAAAAAGGGAACTCTGGGGCACTGTTGGTGGAAATACAGACTAGTACAACCACTGTGTAAAATAGTATGGAATTTCCTCAAAAAACTAAAAATGGAGCTGCTTCATGATCCAGTGATTCCACTGCTGGGATTATACCCTAAGAATCCTGAAACACCAATTCAAAAGAACCTCTGATCCCATTGTTCATAGCAGTACAGTTTACAATAGCCAAGTGCTGGAAACAGCCTAAGTGCCCATCAGTAAATGAGTGGATCAAAAACTGTGGTACATTTATTTACACAGTGGAATACTACACAGCAGAAAGAAAGAAGGAACTCCTACCCTTTGCAACAGCATGATTGGAAATGGAGAATATTATGCTAAGTGAAATAAGCCAAGTGCTAAAATACCAATACCATATTATCTCACCTATAAGTGGAATCTAATGAACAAAATAAATGAATGAGAAAAATAGAACCAGAGGCATGGAAGTAAGGAAGAAACTGACAGTGACCAGAGGGGAGGGGTGAGGGAGTTAATGGGGAAAGAAAGGGAAGAGTTTAGTCAAAGAACACATATAAAGGACCCATGGACATGGACAACAGGGTGGGGATTGACTGTGGGAGTGGGGGGTGGATGGGGAGGGGGAAAGCCACAGGAGAAAATTGAAACAACTGTAATTGAATAACAATAAAAATGTTTTATTGTATCTGGAAATTGTAGTAAAGTAAAAACATGTTCCTTCTTTACCTCTGGCATGTTTTCAGTAAGAGTGCATTATGAAAAAATGCACACCTGGAAAACAAATATAAGACCAACGGGTAGATACAATTATACGTACACATATACAAACACATATGCATATATATGTCCATTTCCACATTTCCCCTCTTTCTCCTGATATAAATAGATAGAGGTAAATTGACAGATAATGCATATCTTTGTATGCACACATATAAGTATATATGATATATACAGGTATACATATGAGTTATATGTACATATAATCTGTGTGCATATTTATATGATATGTATATATATGAAAACAAATGTTCATGTACAGAAATGTGTATATATATGTCTATGAATGTGTGTATATATTTAGAATCCCTCAACCTCAGCACTACAGGTAATTTGGATTGAGAATTCTTTGTTGTGAGGTAGACGGTCTGTCTTGTGCATTATAGGGTGTTTGGCAGCATCCCTGGCCTCTACCCACCAGATGCGATTAGCACACAATGCCTCAGTCATAACATTAAAAACTTTCCCAGTCACTCCCAAATGTTGGAGGGGAGGGATTGCCCACCTGTTGAGAACCACTGTTCACTGTTCTATACACAAACACATAAACATGTGCTCATATATGTGTATATCATGACACACTTTTGTGGATATTATATATACACACTCTTATTTGTGAATATCATATACAGAGACACACTCATATATAGTATATCATATATGTATATATACTTGCACACTTATATTTGTGGATATTATATATACACTCTAACACTTGGAAATCATTATTTTGTGAATAGTATCATGAACAGGCCAACAGAAGCATTTGCCAAAAATTCAAGGACATAATTGTACATAAATATCTAAACAAAACAAACAAAAAATAAATGCCTAATAACAGGCATGGCAAATCATGATAGGAAAAGCAGGCACATTTGATGCAAACACATTGGCCTGAGCAACATGATAGCTGTGTTACCCTGGGCAACAAGTAGACCTCTCTGAGTCTTAGTTCCTTCATTTATGAAATGGTTATATTGCAAAATTTATTTTCAGAAATGATGAAGAAGAAAGCAGAATGTAGCAAAAAGGCAGTTCAAAATGAAGACAAGGAGAAGCCCCCCCCCCCCCAGTGTCTAAGCATGAGAAGAATGACTGCATTGTTGGAGGGATCCCTAATGCCCTTTTCCTGAATGCACCTTAGTCCTCCAAGAAGGAGTAAATCCTGTCACATTTCTTCAAAGTCTGCCTAGTGTGGCTGGCTCTGGAACCCACAGTCCATGAAAGGAAAGGTTCTGCATGTAGGTTGAAGGCCTTCTTGGCACAGGGAATGTTAGCTCTTCAATCTTGCCATTGGTTGAATTCATAGATAGAGTGTGCCTCCTCCACCAGTCTCCTCAGTCACACCTATACTAAAGAAATAGGATGCTCCATATTGTATCACATCTTGGGCATCCAGAGGTCTCCTGGCCATGAGTAATAAGCTCAACAAACCTTCAGAAGTGACAGCTGCATGAGGCTCAGCACTCAATCAAGTTGAACATTACCTTCTTGATTTGCATATATCAGCCAGCTGGATTGTGTTTTTGACTGAGACTTTGGCCACATGTAGGACTGATATGGTTGGACTGACTAGCTGTCTGGTAGAACGGACTAAACAGCTTTGCCAAATGATCGATCTGTGTATTTGGACCTGATTTTCCTGGCCACATGTGGACTCTGCCACCAGGATAAGTTGTGAGGTCTGTGTTCAGGTGTGAGGGCTGATCCTTCATATTCTTGTTATGCATATGAGGCCATGTCTTCCCTACATCTCTGGCATCTTCATCTTATTCCTTCTCTTGTTCTCCTCCACCCCCTTCTACCTTTGTGACTTAATTTTTAGAATGTCAAGCTCTCACATTTTTATATATAAATAGATAGTATAATAATGTATTATTTTGATTCTCTTTGTCATTAACTTAAAATATTAGGAATGCCAATAAAATACACTTGAAGATTTTCATTAAAATTGTAACAGCCAGTATTAAACCAGAATGTGAATGATCAGCAAACATTTATTGATCTGTCACCATGTGCCAGCAACTATTTTAGCCCTTGGTATGAATTCAGTTCACTTATCCTCCAAACAAACCCATGAGTTATGGGTTGACATTCTCCCATTTTGTGGATGAGGAAAATTGAGACTCAGAATTTCACACAGGGCATGGCTAAACCAGAAGCAACCTCAGACAGTTGCCCTCATACTCCTCTTTCTAAAAGATGATGCTGCATTCTTGGATTTTATGTGATCAAAGATTTTAATACTAGTTTTGGATCCAGAAGATCCATAAAATCTCTGAAGTCATATAGCAAACTCTGCATGTGTGTCTGACATACTTTTAGTTCTGTAAAGAATGTTCATAGCTTTTGAATCAATGTCTGAGAGTGTTTTTATGTTCTCAACAAGATTAAATAATCTCTACTTTTTAAAGCTTTTTTGTTTTTTGTTTCTTAGCTCATTCTCTAGCTCAGTTTTTAAATAGTAACATTGTCATCAAGTGGTGTATCTTCCTGGAAAAATGTAAAAGTAAATGAACATTCATGGGAATGTATCTTTCATTTCTTTTTCAGAATGTGTTCCAGGAAAATGCTAAAATACTCAACAACAAATAAAAACCCTAGTGTTGTATTAACTACACTTTAGTCTTCATCATTATCTTGACCTTGAAAGTTGTTGATGCTTGAGCAACTTCTTCAGACCCTGAAGATGCACCCTCATAGGCCACTGGACCTTTTCCCTGCGTGAGCAATTTTAGCACACTCCTTTGTTTTTCCTTGTCATATTGAGATCAAGTTTGGCCATCCCCTTTGCAAAATCATGTTCAATTTTCTTAAGTGGGAGTGTATTTCTGGCATTCTTCCACTAGTATCAGAGCCAGCAGTCACTTTTGGTTGCGATGCTGCTGGAGAACAAACACTTTAATCAGGACACAATGAGACTGGCCTAGGGCTCTAGTTATAGTGAATATTCAACCACCAAAACCTGTAAATCTATGGCTTGTTATCTATGGGTTCCTTCCACTTCTCACTCACTTTCCTCTAATACTGTGCATTGTGACCAGACATATTAACCCAGGAGCTGGGAAGCAATCATACATGAAGGTGGTGGGCTGGGTCATAAGGAATATGCCCATCTACTTTTCATGCTCCCACTTATGACTGTGATGGATGTAAAGAGACATCTTCCTGCAGTATAGGAAAATACATCACATCGGAAGCTAATTGTCAAATGACCCTTCATGTTAGGGGCACAGTGGGGAGCAATAGGAACAGTGGCAGAGGGGTGCTCAGTCTAAGGGTGGCAGCTGCTGCCCAGCTCCAGGATATTTTTCAACACAAGCATGTATAAATTTTCTGATTTGTGTTCCACAGAGTCCCAAAACCTGTTTTTTTTTTTAAATGAAATCTCTCCATTTAAAAATTGGACCTCTAATATGATTCTTCCTAACTTACCTGGACAAGACAAAACATGTGGGTGAGGCCAATCTGTTCTTTGGGTTACTGGTTTGAGACAAGTAGAGAACATTATGATTTGCAAAACATGTTTTCATACTCAAGAAAAAAAAGGAAACAGTAGAAAAGAAATCTGATCTTTATGACTTTTCTGGAAGGTAGCACATTAATCTTGTAGGAAGTGAGATCAAGGCTAGGGCAGATGAACAAGTGTACATAGTCTAATGTTTTTGTTTGTTTTTTGAAAGATGTTTGTTTACTGGCTCAAGGATACTTAGGATCAAAGTTAAGTTGGGTTTTTTTTTTAAACTTCAAGTTGACTGTCTGCCCATTAATCTTTCATAGTGCCTTAGACAATACTTTAGACACTCACACAACACTTCCCAATTTCCCAATTACTTTCTTTCTGGGTTTATCTAACTTAATCCCTATAGCCTTGCAAATAGATTCTCAATTATCCCAGCCCATAGCAACTTGAAACCATTCAACAAACACAATTAGCCCATCGCTGCAAAGAAAATGTATAGATTTCAGTGTAAATGTAAATTTCCTTTTCAACTACAAGTGTGGCATAAATTATCACCCACCTTAGATGAATGACTAATTCACAACTGCTAAGAGTGTTTTTACTTTGTACTCTAAGCAAATATTTTGAGAGATATTTTTACAATTTAGTTTGGCCCTTAAGCTGATAAATGTTTTGCTCAAGCATGCTGAAGCCAAGTCTATTTTAGAATATGGAAGTTAGAATTGCTTATGAATTTCAGAAGCAATTTGGAAACAATCCTCAGCCTCTCTACAGCCAGTACCCTAATCCAATCCAACCATCTCCCACCTGGGCAGCTCCAACAGCCCCCTCCCTAGACTTGCCCCTTTCAAGTCTCAGTCCCTACAGTCTGCCCAGAGCAAGGTATCCAAGCAGATTGTTCAAAAATCATAACCAGAACATTTTTCTCTTGTACCAACAATTTTCTGGTGGCTTCCCATTGTAAGCAGAACTGAAAAAAGACTTCTTGTGATTGCCAAAGGCTCTATGTTACCTGCTCTTTGATCTCATCTTTCTCCACTTTTCCCTGTAACTGCACTCAATACTGTGGTCTATTTTCTTTTCCACAAACATGCCAAGCCCATTCCTATCCAGGGGCCTTTAATCTTGTTCATCTATTTACTGTTAGCTTGTGTGGTCACCTGCTTCTTCACTGAGGTTTAATGCAATGACCTATTTCCTGTCCTCCCTTAAAAATGCTTTTAAACAAACAAACAAACAAACAAACCTTGACATTCATAGAATTCTGTGGTGCTGGCTGCTATGTTCTCAGCACCATGGACAGCACCTGGCATGCAGCATGTGCTTATTAAATATAGGGTTCAATGGCTGGCTGACTTACCAACGTGGGCTTCAGCCAGAAGGTTGCATTTTAGAGTGAGACTAGAACTCCAGGTCTGCTAACCATTAAGTGTGAAGATTACATAACCTCCCTAAACTTCATTTTCCTCATTTTAAAGCAAGAATGAGAACAATGCTTCCCTCATTAGGATATTGCATATATCATTTTGTTATCACTACCTAAAAGCACAAAATATAATTGTCAGGCAACAATAAGCATTTATTTAGCTCACACGTCCAGAGTACACTGTGGGCATTGGTGTAGGCTTGACTCAGTCATGTGATCTAGGAGCTGCTGCTCATGTAGCTTGCACCAGGCTGAGAAGGTTCAGCTTGGGAGGAGCTCTGGTCCATGTGTCTCACATTCTCCTCCCAGGAGCAGTAGGCTAGTACAGGAATGTTAGCATGGTGGCAAGAAAAGCACAAGAGAGCAAGCCATATCGTGCAAACACCTTTAAGCCTTCGGCCACATCACACTGGCTACCAGTTAGCATATGTAGGCCAAAGTAAGTCACACAGACACACCCCACAGGCAAGGACAAGGAAAAACATTCTGTCCATGGAAGAAATGAATATTTCTACCATACACCGTAGGGTTCAAAGATCTAACACATACTAAGAAATGAATAATACAATGAGGTTTAAGTGCCAAGTACATAATTAATGCAAAATAACTGTTTATTGAAATTATGATTAGAATAGTAATTTATCTGTAAGATCAAATGAATAATACTTTCAATAATACATTAGCTTAATAAACAATTTTATGTTAAAAACAATCAAAAACTCACAAATTATACCTAAATGAGTTTATACCTGACATAGCAATTTTGTGATTTTAAGAACATATTAGTGGCTATCATTACAAATTTTTCAATTCAGTTGTCACAGAATATGATAAACATAGCCTCTTTAAACTTAGGTTATTGTACATTTTCATCATAGGAAACAAGCTTGGTGCTGTTAGGTTTTTAAAATTTTTTAATTTTTTTCTATTACAGTTTACATTCAATATTATTTTGTACTAGTTTCAGGTACACAACATGGTAGTTGGACAATCATATACTTTACACAGTGTTCCCCTGATATTTCTAGTACTTAAGTGGCACCATACATGGTTATAATATCATTGACTATATTTCCTACACTGCACTTTACATTGCATAATTACTCAGTAACTACCAATCTGTAGTTCTCAGTTCCAGTCCTCTAATTCCCCTTACCTCGGCCAACCATCAGTCTTTTCTGTAGCTATGAGTCTGTTTCTGTCTAGGTATTTTTTATTGTATTTTTTCTTTTTTTAGAATTTTATTTTTTAATTTAATCTTTATTTTTCCCACTACCATTTAGTTTCCTTTTCCTCTTTCCCCCCGCAATCACCACACTGCTGTCTATGTCCATGAGCCCTTTTCCTTTTTGCTCAATCCTTCCACCTCCTACTCTCTCCACACCTGTGCTCTCATCCTGCTCTCTATCCATCAGTCTGTCTCTATTTTTGCTTGTTAGTTCAGTTTGTTTATTAGATTCCACATATGCTTGAAATCATATGGTATTTGTATTTCTCACACTGGCTTATTTCACTTAGTATAATGTTCTCCAGGTCTATCCATACTGTCTCAAATGGTAAAACTTTCTTCTCTTTTTATGGCTGAGTAGAGATGGCCAACAGACATATGAAAAGATGCTCAGCATGACAAATCATCAGAGAAATGAAAATAAAAACCACAATGAGATACCATCTCACACCTGTCAAAATGGCTTTCATCAATAAATCAATAAACAACACATGCTGGTGAGGATGTGGAGAAAGGGGAACTCTAGTGCACTGTTGCGGGGGTGGGCTGCAAATTGGTGTGGCCACTGTGTAAAGCAGTATGGAGATACCTCAAAAAATAAAAAATGGATCTGCCTTTTGTCTCAGTGATCCCACATCTGGGAATATATCCAAAGGAACCCAAAACACCAATTCAAAAGAACGTAAGCACCCCTATGTTCATTGCAGCATTATTTACAGTTGTCAAGATACAGAAGCAGCCCAAGTGTCCATCAGTGCATGTGTGGATAAAACAACCATGGGATGTTTACATGATGGAATTCTGTCTAAGTAGTTTAAATTGCTGTTCAGAAAGGAAGAATAGCTTCTGATTTGGGGGTCTAGTTAAAGGCAAACACATCAGAGAGAGTTGAGCTCTTGGCTTTGAGCCTTTGTTTCTTTATCCATCATTTGGAGCTAATATTAGTGATGTCCTAGGGTCTTTGGAGGATTCAAGATAAGGCTAACAAAGCATTAACAACACAGTGCTGGCACATGAATGGCTCCTTAAATCCATGTTTTCTTTCCTACCCACTGCTATTTCCCTTCCTTTCTCATAAAAGGCAGTACTGTCTAACAATTCTCAGTTGTTGACAGTTCTCAGTAGGATGTGCTATATGTGAACATCGGAATGCATTTGATCAGCATCTTCTGGCTGAGCCTCTTCTTGTTCTCTCAGCCTCTGGGGAAATTGTGGTCTGGATCAACAGGGACTTTCAGGTTTATAGTTACTGCATAGTTGGCTGAATTAGGAAAACCTTCAGTTAATTTCAGCTATCATTGATGGTCTCATCGGTCATCTCACCCATGAGCCCAACTTCCCTCCAGGACCAAGAATTTCTTTTTTATGGAGAGTTGACTTATTTTCAATTCTGTCTTATTACACAAGCAATACAAGTGTATTTTAGAAAGTTTGGATACTGCAGATAAGCACAAAGAAGGAAATTAAGATAACTTGGCATTCATCATCCAGAGATAATGTGAGTTAACATTATAGTTCATCTATTTTTCTATATATCTAGATATAGATGTACCAGGAAAATGCTATTCATGACAATGGTCTTTGTAACAGCTCAGTTATCATCTATTTATAATGTGTATGTCTCATCTACTTATAAAGAGCAAGGCAAGTGTTGCTATGTATAGCTACTGCCAAGGAGGAGAGATGCCTCTATCTTGTTCAATGCAAGGACCTTTGCAGAATCCTGGAAAGGTCTGATTTTGTCAGTTTAGGAGTGAGATCCATGCATGACAGTGCTCAGCATGATAGAAGGAGGGAAATGTACCAGGACTGACAGGAGAGGGAGAGAAAGGAATCAAAGAGGAAGAGGACAGAACTCTGAGGGTTACCTGGAGCCTCCCCTCTCCTGTGACTCCAAACCTTCAGGAAAGTTGACTATGCTCTCAGATGGTTTGCAGGGCAGATGTTTCCATTTCTTTCATTGCTTTCCTTCCCTCTCTTCCTTTTCCTTTGCTTCCTTTCTTTGTTTTTTTGACAGACACTAAAAATGGTGTACTAGAGAGATACTAAATATGATAGGAGGAGCCTGGAGGGCAGAGAAGGCAATGAGAACAAAAGCCATTTGGGAATTTGTGGAAACCTGGGAGGACTTTGGACTCCCAAAGGCCATGGAAATGGGAGCTTTGTGTCAATTTTACCTTTACTTCCAAGGAGAAAGTGTTTTTCCAACTGACATCTGAGTCTCTCTCTCTCTCTCCCCTCCCTCTCTTTATTCAACTGGTGCAACACATTGTATATCAACTGTACATACGCATTGCAATTTTTAAGTGTAACTATATATTTATAAAGAAGGAAATTTGTGCAAAATTTCCTTTTTCACAAAGCTTCTTTCTATAAAAGTAAAGTAAACCATCAAATGGGTACCAAATTATTTTATTTTATTTTATTTTGCTAAATTCCCAATTGTGAAGCTCTTGTGTTTTGTCTCTAGTTTTCCACCATAACAAAGGGACAGTGATGGGCAACTTCATGTCTCTATCTTAAACTCACCAGGACTTTCTCTGGAATCAGCCCCTACAAGTATTGGAAATACTTGAATAAAGGTTGTGCAAATGCTTAAGCCTTTTGATACACATTGGTAAATTGTCTTTTCAGAAAGGTTAAACCAATTTACACTCTCAACAGTGGGGTTTCAGAGAGACACTTTCCCCAAATATCTTATAATAATGAAGACTAACATTATAAAAATCCTTCCCTATTGCCAGTTTGGCAAAAAATAGAACCTATAAGTTTTGCATTTATTTAAATAACTATCAAAGTTTACCTTGTGTTTTCATATGTTCTCAAACCAACTGTGTTTCTTCCTCTGGAAAAATCTTCATGTCTTTTATCAATTTTTTGAGAATTGTATCTTTATTTTTTTTTAATTCAAATACAGTGTTTCCAGATGGTGAGCAAAATCATGATTTCACCTAGCAGACATGTGCAGGTTAACTATTAGGGCAAAAGTTTCCTATGGTGATGCAGACCTCAGCCGACAGGGTCCGTGTGCTGTGGATGCTATGGACAAATTCTCATGGACTGTAGAAGTCCTGTGGAGAAAAAGGGGTGGCATGGCCACTCTCTAAGTGCGAGAGAGGGCCAAAACCCCTGCCTGGACAGGCTTTTATTGGTTTTCTGGGTACATTACATTGAAGATGGTCCTTATTTACTGTGCACAGGTTCACTTAGATGGTTACATTTTACAGAAAACAAAGGAGAAGATATTGCTAATTACATCAAAGAAGAAGGATATTTGCAAATGTAAAGGGAAAAGTGGTTGAACTGATTATACTCCATACTTGAAAGGTTGCATAGATTTCAGGAAGTTACTTTAAAGATATGCAGTAAGCATAAGCTGCATCAAAAGAGAGGGAGCGTTAGCAAAAGCAAGCCTCATAGCAGCCTAGGTACAATACAGGTCTGATTCCCCATGGGAAAACCTATTCGTAGGAGTGTGTGCCGGCCTCGCTTCCCACTCGCCTTTCCAAGTTGGGCCTGGGCTACATTTCCCATACCATGCAGACAGATTCCCTATACTATGGATGTAAAAAGAATGGATTATCTTCCATAAGTGGAAGGAGAGGATGCTTATATTAACAGTATACTAGTGGCCATGAATGCCACCTGCATGATGATTAAACATTAGAGCCAACTTGGTAGCATAACATGATTTCTTTGTGTGTGTCCTGTCAGTGAAATCCTTCCTAACTGAGCCACTCAAGTTAGCTGCTTTATCCTCTATGCTCTGGCCCCTACCACTGTGATCATAACGTGTACTTTCTTCTGTTTAATTTGTTTTCAGCCCTTTCTTCAAGAAAGTAAACTGCCTGAAAGCAGAGACTCAGATTCCATACCTCAGGCCCCTGGGTCATAATTCAGCATGATCAGAGTATATTTAGATTAGTACATTTTACCATTAGACTGTTGAAGAACACCACACTGTGTTTCTCAGAATGTGTATGCACCCAGGGCATTTATATATAAAAGCATTTACCAGGAAGGGTCACACTGGGTGTAACCTCTTATGTCGCTCTGCCAAGGAATCAGGCTTCCTGCGGTTTTCCTGGCTATTCTCCTTCCTTTCAGCAACTAGGACATTGAAAGATTATTAAACAGGTTCTTAAAGGAAAAATCTAAAACCCCTATAGTCGTTGGGGCTGAGAAGGACAGTGAAGAAGGATAGTGAGGTCTAGGATACTGCTGACCTGGCCACTGAAATTAGAATACAGAACAGGAAGAGAAGGAACATACTTCCCAGCTCAGAATCACTGCAGAGGGCAGATATGGTATATTCCCTTTCTTTTTTAAAAATTCAAAAAAATATCCATTACCATTCATATAAAATTTTATATTAATTTCAGGTATACAAAATAGTAATTAGACATTTATTTAATTTCAAAAGTGATCATCCTGATAAGGTTAGTACCCATGCAAACTTATTAGAACATTATTGACTATATTCTTTATGCTGCACTTTATATTCTTATGACTATTTTTATGCCTGGCAATTTGTACATTTTAATCACTTCCCCTGTCTCATCCTTCTTCCCAGAACCGACTCCAATCTGGCAATGAATGTTTCTTCTGTATCTATGGGTCTGTTTCTCTTTTGTTTATTTGTTTGTCCTTTAGATCCCACATATGAATGAAATCACATGGTATTTATATTTCTCTGTCCAACTTATTTCACTTAGTATAGTACCTGCTCGATCCAGTGTTATTGCCAATGGCAAGATTTCATTCTTTTTGTGGCTAAGTAATATTCCATTGCATCTAGCCCCTTGTACCACATTTTCTTTATCCACTTGTCTATCAGCGGACACTTAGGTTGCTCTTGTATCTTGGCCATTGTGATAATGCTGCAATAATAAACATAGGGGCATATATGTCTTTTTGAATTAGAATTAGTGTTTTGGATTTCTTTGGATAAATACCCTAGAAGTGGAACTGCTGGGTCATATTATAGTTCTATTTTTAATTTTTTGAGGAACCTCCATGCTCTTTCCTATAGTGTTAGCACCAAAGAAACCATCAAACAAATGAAAAGACAACCTACTAAATGGCAGAAGATATTTTCCAGTGGCACATTTGACAAGGGGTTAATATTCAAAACATATAAGGAACTAATACAAACTAACACCAAAAATACAAAACATCTCATTGAAGATGGGAAGGGGACCTGAATAGGCATTTCTCCAAAGAGGACATACAGATGGCCAACATACATATGAAAAGATGTTCAACATCACTAATCACAGAGAAATGAAAATAATACCATCATGAGATATCACCTCACACCTGTCAGAATGGGTATCATCAATCAACAAACGAAAAGTGTTGAAGAAGGTGTGGGGAAAAGGGAAACTTTGCGCACTGTTGGTGAAATGTTCCTTTTCTTAAATAACCAAAAAGAAGAAAGGAGCTGGTCTTTCTTTGATTTTTTTTCATTGTCTCATTCATTTATTACAAATTTTAAATTTCAATCCTTCCCCTTATGGGCTTGAAAGTAAGAGGAAATGTAACTCATGAGCAAATTGGAAAATATGTCTCATTGACTACTCCGTGTTTGCTAATTGTGGGAAAAGATTGTGCACTTGGCTGGAGCAGAGGTCTCAAACTGAACAACCATGGGCCTTTCATATTTAGTTGGCTTCCAGCTGCTTCAAAGCTGAATTTATTGTCCACATTGAAAAATCAGAAATTTTTACTTAGATATTTAGATGTTTTGGTTCTCATTAAAACTCAGAAGATCTGGCAAAATGGGGCCACCATCCAACATAACAACAATAAGTTGGAATTTAGTAGTTGTGCACTTTAGACGTAGCATGAGCCCCTTAGTTGCCTACTCCACTCGTCGATGTCACCAACTTTGTCTCAGGGCTGATATTTTCTATTCAAATCCTTTCTTGAATTTAGTTCCCACAGCAAACACAAGTTGTATTCAGGTTAGCTATTATTATGTCCATTTTAGATGAAATATAGTAATTCTGTGCTAAAGTTATGTAGTAGCAATTGTCAAACCTGCTATTTGAACCCAGGTCTCTGACTTTTCAGGTTGAGTGTTCTTTCCATTACTCTACCTACCTTCCCATGCTTGTCAGGACCATAATCTCCGAGCCTCCACGTGTGCGCTTCTGTCTGTGTCTAAGTACAGACATTTTGTAAGTTTTATAAATACCCATACACTCTTTTAAAATGAAATTTGACATCTTAACCCCTGATAATTGATAATAACCTTTTCTGGGTATATAAATGTTCTGCATCTTTCCTCTCTTATTTACATTCTTTTGTTGTTGTTGTTGTTGTTTATACTATTACAACTGTCCCAATTTTCCCCTTTGCCCCCTTCCCCCAGTTCCCCCTTCCCAGCCCATTTCCACACCATTATGTCTATATGTTCCTTGTCTAATCCCTTTACCCTTTTTCATCCAGTCCTAACCTCCCCACTCCCCTCCTACAGCTATCAGTCTGTTCTTTGTTTCTGTGCCCCTGATTTTACTTTGCTCATTAGTTTATTTTGTTCTTTAGGTTCTAGTTATAAGTGAGACCATATGGTATTTGTCTTTTACCACCTGGCTTATTTCACTTAGCATAATATTGTCCAGTTCCATCCATGCTGTTGGAAAAGGTAGGAGTTCCTTCTTTCTTTCTGTTGCATAGAATTCCATTGTGTAAATGTACCATAGTTTTTTATCCACTCATCTACTCGTGGTCACTTAGGCTGTTTCCAGCACTTGGCTATTGTAGATAATGCTGCTATGAACATAGGAGTGCCTATATTCTTTTGAATTAGTGTTTGGGGATTCTTTGGATATATTCCCAGCAGTGGAATTTCTGTGTCAAAAGTTAGTTCCATTTTCAGTTTTGTGAGGAAATTCCCTACTGTTTTCAAGAGTGGTTGCACCAGTCTCCATTCCCACCAACAGATTACTAGGGTTTTCTTTTCTCCACAGCCTCGTTGTCACTTGTTTGTTCATTTGTTGTTTTTTAATTTATTGATGATAGCTATTCTGATAAGTGTGAAGTGGTATTTTATTATAGTTTTAATTTGCATCTCTCTGATGACTAGGGATGTTGAGCATCCTTTCATATGTCTCTGGACCCTGTGTATGTCCTTCTTGGAGAAGTGTCTGTTCAAGTCCTTTGCCTGTTTTTTAACTGGATTATTTATCTTCCTGGTGTTGAGTCATATGAGTTCTTTATATATTTTGGAGATTAAACCCTTATCCAATGTATCATTGGCAAATATGTTCTCCCATACAGCCAGTTCCCTTTTTATTTTGCAAATGGTTTCTTTAGCCATGCAGAATGATTTTAATTTGATGTAGTCCCATTTATTTATTTTTCCTTTACTCCCCTTGCCCTAGGAGATATATCAGCAAAAATATTGCTAGGGAAGATATCTGAAATTTTACTGTTTATGTTTTCCCCTAGTACTTTTATGGCGACATGACTTATATTTAAGTCTTTTATTCATTTTGACTTTATTCAGGTATATGGTGTAAAATGGTGGTCTACTTTTATTTATTTATTTATTTGCATGTACCACTCCACTTTTCTCAACACCATTAATTGAAGAGGTTGTCTCTATCCCATTACATGCTTTTGTCTCCTTTGTCAAATATTAATTGGCCATAAAAACATGGGTTTATTTCTGGGCTCTCTATTCTGTTCCATTGATTCACGTGTCTGTTCTTGTACCAGTACCAGACTGTTTTGATTACAGTGACATTGTAGTATAATTTAGTATCAGGTATTGTGATCCCACCTACTTTGTTCTTTTTCAAGAGAGCTGAGGTCATTTCGGGGGGTATTTTTTTGGGGGGTATTTTTTTGTCTCCATATACATTTTTGGAACATTTGTTTAAGATATGTGAAGTATGCCACTGGTATTTTAATAGGAATTTCATTGAATTTATAGATTGCTTTGGGTAGTATAGACATTTTAATGATATTAATTATTTACCTCTTAAACACAATGTAGCTGGACTCAGTAAGCATAACCAGGTCAATCTGTTTGCATTGTGACAGCTCTGTTGTATGAAGTCTCTTCTCCACCTCTCTTGTTTCTCTGGAAAAAGCAAGGACCAAGACCTATGAGGCTGTGGGTCACGCTTGCTTTTCCATTCACAAATGTGTTCCTGGGGATGAAATGAACAAATCATTCAGTCAATTCTATTACATGGAGCTGTTCAAGAAATTCATGTTGATGGTAGTGGCATCGGGCTGAAAATCGAAAATGCCAGGCTCTGGTTCATTCTTTTCTTCTAACTGATGTGCGTGGCATTCTCTGGCTTAACAAGTTAATAATGAAGAGCAAGGATATTTGTTGCCTTTGGGATAGAGTCTGAGCTCTAAGAATCAGACCTCTATCTACCTGTACAACCTTGACTCTCACCATCACTTCTCTTCTAACACCTGCAAAAACTTTTTGTTTTCTTTCTGAATGCTCTTAACTCCTACCTCCTTTACTGCCTAGCCAGTTTCTATTTGTCCATCTTGCATAAGCTAACATCACCCTCCATGACCTGCTTCTCAGGCAGCTTGGATACCTTTATCCATCACTGCATAATGATGGGTGTCAAATCTCTCGTGACTCACAAGCTGTTGAGTTATGGCTGTGAGTTCCTGGTAGAGGTGGGAGGGGCAGAGATCTTGTTTAGTTGTCTTTTCATCACTGAGCCCAAACTCTGTGCATGAAAGCACTTGAGAAATGAGTATCAGAGGATTTAATATTTTGTATGTTCAGTACCTAATTCTGAAAGTTCTCTATAGAAGAACTCTGCTATATCAAGAGCAGGCCATATGAGAATCTGATACAGCAAATGAAAAGATTTCATAAGATTTCGAAGTAGTAGAAGCCACAGAGGCTCCTAGTATTTTCGAGAGCTTGCTACTCTACCTTGGGTGTTGTGCTTGATTTCCCTTGATTTCAATTAGTTATTTTAATCCTCATATCAACCCTATGACCCTGTTGTTTGGCAATGAGGAGACTGATGAGCAAAGAGGTTAAATAGTTTGCCTAAAGTCGCACAGTTAATTGCTGGAGCACAAAGATCTCAAAGAAGTTGCCTGGTTGCCAGGACTCAAGGTTAATCACTATGTAAAGAAGTTTTTGACTTATTTGCCTTTAGCCACTTGATTGTTTCTTAGATGGCTCATCTATTGGCAGGACCAACTTTGGGTATCCTTAGGTTAATTGAGTTTATTGAATTATCTATCACAGTGCTTTGGTCACCCAAGCCAGTCCATTGCCAAAGTATCAATAGCCTGGTCAAGCCCTAGAAGGAGCCAGCAAGTTGTATCTCCTTCTTTGGTATCAATTTACACTCATTCCAGGTGCCATTTTGACATTTACCTGATTGTGTCAGCATGTCATTTGTTTGCTTCCCAAGTTATAATTTTCTATGCTGCATCTTGAAAAAGGAATGATGCTGCTATTCAATCCTGTCATCTAACTAGAGGTGGGAGTCATTCAAATCTAAGTTAGAAAGACATCCACAGGCAAGCTTTGCAACCATCAGTATCCTAAAACTAAACTGTAAGCATTGTATCTCTGAAACATTATTCCTCCTACCTAGAATGGTACATTAGGTTGTATGCCACTCAAGGTTTAATAAGCAGAAAAGGGCTGGAAGTCTGCAATGAGTGATTTTGGTGTGAGGTAGGTAGAATCTTCCCAACAAAAACACAATCAGTGTATACTGTAAATCTCTCTAGATTTTTCAGATTTTAACTCAGAAAGGCATTGATGACTCAGCCTTTAATAAGCCATTTTCTATCATTTCATTTGTTGTGGTAGTATGACTGTCCATTGTTCTGAAACTTCCTAACAATAGTGTTTCCAATGTTTTATTTACAATGTTAAAAAAATGTTAGCTGTTATATAGTGAGTGTCTCATGTGCCCCAAATACTGCCATTCCTGATCCTTCCAACAGGATTGGAAAATAAAGAAGCTGTTCTTATTTTGGACCATGAGCCTGCAGGTGGAAATACAATTTGCCTAACTTTAAACAGCTAAAGTCTGAGACTTGATTTGAATCAAGAACTGTCTGGCTTTAAACCTGCTACTACCACTCTACTGTGCTGCTGTGGAAGCTTTAACTTGTGCCCAGATGTAGTTACAAGGCTGTTCACTGCAGAGTTGCAAACCTAGTGAATAATCGGTAACAATCTAAGTATCTACTGATAATGGACCAGTTTAATATAGTTAGTGACATTTGTATAACACAATGGTTATGTAGCATTTAAACATTTACTTTAAACATAAGTACAAACGTATTGCTCTGACAGATGTCCAGCTTATACTTAGTGGAAAAAAGACTTCAGAAGAATATATGCTCTTATCTATTGTCTTAAGCATATGTATGTATGTGTATGTAGGTACATATGTATGCATGTGTGTGTGTGTATATATTTGCATTCTTAGGTAAAGTCCAGACCAGCATTGTGTAATGGAAATAAAATGCAAGACACACATATAAACGTTAAATTTTCTGGTAGCCACATTTAAAAAAGTAAAAAGCAACAGGTGAGATTATTTTAATAATATGTCTTACTTAAAATAGCATATCTAATATATTTTAGATATATCTGTATATGCATCCACACCCACCACAAGACCCCTCTTCTCACCTATACCAAACCATTGTTCTAGCATACATCAACATGTGGTCAATATAAGAAATATTAATGATATATTATATGTTTTTTTCTACTAAGTTTTCAAAACCTAATGTGCATTTTATACTGACAGCGCATCTCAGTTTGGACCAAGTGTTCAGTAGCCCATGTTCACAGTGACCCTGTAGGGTCTCACTGGTCTGGTGGAAATCTCATAAGTTCATAATGCGTCCCCTCCAGGAGGGGGGCATCATGTGTGCTGGTGTTAGTTTATTGTCTCCTTTGGTCTTATCTCTATTTTCCAAATTTCCGTAATAAACACACACTGCCTTTGTAATTTGGAATGAAAATAAAGTATTAAAGATATTGTTCATTTTTGATAATGAATGGTGAGCTTCTAAAATACACTTAAAAATAAATACATGAAATATAAGTATGTGACCTATTTTCAGTGGAGGGGAGAACAGGAATGGTGTAGTCTCTGCGCCTGCTCCGCTCCTGGCCTTATTCAGTCCCCCCTTCTCCCAAATGTCCTGTCTTTAGGGCCATGGAGAGGGCAGAGGTTAATTCCTGTCTCCACACTCAGGAAACAGGTTCCTTGTCTTCCAGAAGGCTGAGGTTTTTGCCCCGAGTCACTTCTAGTCCCTTGGAGAGACAAAGTAGTCGTCATAAAAAGGCACTGCCAGTATTTCTCAGTCTTGTTGTGTGGTTACTGCTGGCCCTTCACCAAGGAGCCCTTTTAGACAATTTTTGACCAAGTCATCTTCCCTGTCCCCCATTATATTTTAATACCACAATAGACTGTGTATCTGTTTGCATATTTTGACTCTCTGGAGAGTCACAAACCATTGTGCTAGCTAAGAATTTTCGTATTCCCTCCCACCAAGAGCCAATTTTCACCACCTGGAGGGGCAATGGCATGCTCCCCCATGGAGCAGGCATGGTTATGCTCATTCCTGGTTAACATCCATGCCAAGTATCGCTCTGCAACTTATGTTTAACTTGGTGTATTGGGCCAGGGCCACCCACCTCCTTAAACTCGTGACTCACAGATGTTTTCCCTTGTAGATCCTGTCACTTCTGTATTCCCACAGCATCTGGGAAACCTGGGCGAATATCTCCCCTTCTCCCTGACCACCTGGGGTACCTGCCATGGCCATCCTTGCCATCCTACTGGTTCTTGTCCTGTTTTCTCCCCCTGTGACCCAACCCTCCTTGAGGTCAGGCCACTGTTCAGAACTGTGTTCCCCGTGGTGTCCAGAGCTCGGTGTGGCTCTGGCTCCGCAGGCCATGGTCCCTCAGTGAAGAGCTGTGTGACTGAGCCAAATTATCTTCAGAAAACCCTTTCTAGTCCAACTGTTTCTCTCGCAGAAAATCTCATTAAGGTTTAACTGGTAACATCTTCCTACTCCAGAGGTCAGGCTGCAGTCCCCGACCGAGAGGAAGTGACAGCATCCTCTTGCATGGCCGGGCCCACACATTTACTGCCTGTTTCACAGCACCCGAAGGTGACCACCTGGGGGTAAAATTACATGGCAACCACGTGAGACTTGCTTCCCCTCTCCCTCTCTCTTTTATTCCTTAAATCGCTGGATTCAACATTCACTGATCGGAAACTGTGAAATAGCAGCCACCAAGAGCTGGTTGTGGGTGCTCTGTCAGAAAGCCGTACCCTGGATGTATCTGCCAAATCAGATAGCTCTCTCTGTTTGTTCCACTCCAAGCCTACCCCTCTTTCTCCCTGCCTCCCACCAGAGCCATGGTCCACCCCCTGTCTATCCACACCACCCCGAGACCCCTCCTCTCATCTATACCTAAAATTTCATTTCTTGGGAATCATATTTATTTCTCTACAGTCAAGAAATCAAATCCCCTTTTGGCTCTGTTCTGCATCCATGTCACCGCTCTCCCCAAGTTTCAGTAGAACTCTGCAGATGTGAATGGAAGACTGAGGGCCAGGAGGCTATCACTGTTGATAGCAAGCATTTAGCTAAGGAAATTAAATCTGAAGGGCCTGCATTCTGGCTGGATTCTGTTACTCCTCTGTCACTATTTGGTTATGAGGAGATTCCATCTCAGTTTCTCCCACCTTCAAGGGAGCAGGGAGGAGAGAAAGCGGAGCACTGCCTAATGAAAGAATTCCATATTGGCAAAACCCTGACATTTGAAATGTTCACTGTAATCAGCAGCACTGCTAGCTTTAGGCAAAGACCGCTGCACTGAACAATAAAATTCAGTTGGCCATATTCTGTTCATGAAAATGTCTTTTTATAATTCACAGCTTTCAGAGGTACCAGCCGTAATTCCTTAACTATTTTCTTCTGGAGGGCTTTAGGTATGTGTGGTTAAAAATGTACAGCAAACAGAAAGAGAGAGTATACAGAGCATAGCAACCGTAATTGCATTTTCAATTCATTATATGTCATTAATTAATCTAGTCATTTTAATTTATAGCATCTCCCTATTTCAGACATTAAAGTGAGCAAGAAATGATAAGAAGAAATGTTAATGCCTATACTTATTGACTGGACACTTGAGATTCATGTCCAAATACCCTCAACTTGGGGACATTTGAAATGCTATTTCACTTGTACACATTAATGCCTTTCTCATCCTCTACTTTCCCTCTGTCAAGTGTGGGGGGATTGCTGCTAGTAGATTATGAAATATTATAGTACATGTGCATAAAAATATATCAGAGCTGACACATTTGTAATTTACTCCTAAGTATGAGATTCATATTAGAGATCTATAAATCATATTAGCAAACTTCTATCCATCCCATACTGTATTATTTTACTAACATGATGGCTAAATTTCAAATGAAATATAAAGGTCATGGTTGCTGTTCTGTTAGGGCCATGTAATCTCATTCGTCTCCCCATTACTGACCTCAACTTCATTAGTTGCTGCAACTACCACTGATTTTAAATTTCACTGAGAAAGGGTTCTTCCAAAAGATGCCACTGAGCCTTCAAATTTACAAGTGGGGGACTCTGATTTAAAACACCTCAGCCCCTGTGAAAGGAGAATGTTACCAGTTTGTGGCTGTGCTCCAGATCCCCCTAAGGTGAAGTTTTTAGATGGAAGAAAAATGGGTCCTCTTTTCCCTGTGACATACTACACACTTTTCCAAGGAAGTGTATCACCTTGCCTCTTGCCCCTCTTCAGACTAGTGATCACTCCTACCTTTGAACAAACTTTGTAGCTAAGCTGAAGCCACCCTACTTTATGAAAAGTACCTGAGAAGCAATTTAACCTGGTTGACCATATCTATCAAGCTGTCACCTGGAGAGCTGTTGTTGACACCAGGTGACCTCTCTCCCACCATCACACTGCCAAGTTGTCAGTGGAGCAAGAGCTTTCTCTTTGATGCTGTGCAGTGAAAGGGAAGGTTGGGTGCCTTTTTCTAGAAGGAAACAAATTGTAAAGAGAGGCTGAGGCCCAACTACAACACCCCCACCTTCCTGGCACACACACGTAAATGATCTTTCAATTGTTCATGTCATGCATCAAAGGTAATGGGGTCAAACAGCAAGACTTGGTTGATTTTTATTTTGTTTTGTTTTGTTTTTTAATGAGTCAGACCCCTGTAGCCAGCTTGCCATTGCACCAGATGCTGAAGTCTTTTGCCTTTAATAGCAATGCAAACACTGCTTTGAACACTGGGAACATCCTTTACTGAGCGGAACAGGGAGTGGTCATGTAAATCTACAATATGGAATAAAACAAAGATGAGAAGCAATTTAAATTCCAACAGTCTCTCTCTTCGTGTTTTCTTTTCCTAATACACAAGCCCATGGTGGCTGAAATTTTATCGCTTACTTGATAGGTGACTATTTTCTGCTGTTTATAAATCACTCCTGTAGCCACAGGGCCACATTGTGGTAACAATGTCACAGGCTTTACCAAGAGCTGCTGAGTTGATGGAGAGGGAGGGATGCTTCTAAAAAACAATCTTTTCTGAAGAAGGATTGTTGCATGTGTTTGTGATAAAAATCAAGTATATCTAGTGTGTTAAATGTATTAGGCACTTGGTAAACAATTCAGAATAAATGAATGCCTGCCAATTCACCCTGGCATTGTCCATTCCTTCTCTTGTTTACCCATGTCGGACTCTCAACTGGTCTCCAATGCAATGCTTATAAGCTCCACAAGCACAGAGACTCCGTTCATTATTTTATTTCTGTAAGAACCTAACCATACACCATGTATGTAGGTCATTCAACATCATGGCTTGAGAGATGATGAATAAGATTCTTTTCCAAAAGTCCAACCAATACTCTTACGGAGTTACAATGAAATGACATGCTATTAGCCTAATTAAAGTTGTTATATTTAGGAGAAATAAAACTGCATTTCACTTTAGCTGCTAATTCAAACTTCTCAGTAACCTAGACAGTGTCAGTCTTGATCTTAATGGACAGGTGAAATAATGCAGTGTGGATTTTATTTAAATTCCATTTACCAGTCCTCTAAACAACAACAACAAAATAAAGGAAAGAGACTAAACAACAACCCCCAACTCACTCAAGAAGCTCCAAAACAGTTTTGGCTTCAGGGATCAGATGATCTTCAACTCTTTATCATGTACATTGATATGCTCCCTGCACCCCATAACTGCTTCTCATCTCCCTGGATGGCTCAGGCTGCTTCTTCAGGGAATAACTCATTCTCTCCATTATGCGTCATCCAGAGGCTTTATGAGGGTAAAACAATTGAGTCTGGCTGAAGGCTCCCGTTTGGTGTTATATCCCATTACTTCATTGATTTTTTTTAAAGTTTCTCTAATGTTATAACGGGAATATTTTCCACTCAATCCTGAAGGATTCTAAAGCTTTTTATTGACCTCAGGGTGTACCACACACATGGGCTACTTCCCTGGGCTGGCAAAAAAAAAGGGTCCTCAGAGAGACCAAATGGAAAAATTGCTTTTCTATCGACCCCATGAGCAAGACTTATGGAACCTCCATCTAATTAAGGCCCAGGGGGAATTCTGATGCAGTCATTGGGGTTGGTCCCATGATTAGGGTAAGTGCTAGGCTCTGGTTAAGTGTCTCAACGTCCCTTCAAAGGTCAACAAAGTTCATGGCCAAGGATTTTGTCTCATTGGGGGATGGGGCAAACTTCCCTAAGACCAGCTGGGGCAGTACTACTCAACCTGAGGAATGTTCCAAAACAGAAATAAAGACATTTAGAGGCATGATGGCACCATGTCATCACTTCTGTTTTAGGAGTCATTTCCCAAAGAGCCAGCCTGCCAGCATTCCAGTTCCAGCTCTGGCATGTCTGGGCTATATGAGTTTGGGTGAGTTGCTCAGCTTCTCTCAGTGTTAACTGTCTACTTTGCAGAATAGTTCTGAGTATTAAGGAGATGGTATATGGTGTATAAAGTGGAATGATACATGGTGGGCCCTCCGTAAATGTTGGCTTGTGGTTGTACCATCATCATCTCCACCAACATGATGATGCTCAGACTTTAGGGCAGCAAACTCTGTTCTCCACAGCCTGCTGTACAGTCTAGACTATATTTGGTACCTAATAATTAAAAGCCAGATTCTTGTGAAAAGTGACTGAATGGCTCCATTGTTATCTCCCTGCCAAAGGGAAAGCTTGATCAGTGTAGGAGACAACTCATATGGTAGGTTGGCTGGGAACTCTTGCTCCTCCATAAAGTCACATTAAGGTTAAAGACACCTCAGAGGAAATGCAGTATAGCATGATGCCTAGGAGCCCAGGCTCCAGAGTTACTGTCCACTCTGCTGTTTGCTAGTTATCTAACAGGATACCAGTCTGAACACCGTTTTCCTTATTGATAAAAAATGGACATAATAAAAGTAATAGGACATACCTCATAGGATGGCTGAGAGAACAAAGTAAGATCATGTGAGCCTGACACTAGAATTTCCTTGGACAGCTTTCAAAGCATAGCTGATAACTCCAGTCCCCAAAGTTTTGCATTAATTTGGGCACAAACAGTGCAAGAAGCCTTCCAGGAGATTCAAAGGTGTAATAGGATTGAAGACCACGGCAAGCCACAGCTCAAGGGGTGGAGCAGTGGCTGTTGTTGAGTCATCCTTGGGTCCTACTTTTATCTCATCTTTCTCCCCATAGGTTCCTTTTTCATATTAATGAGGAAAACAATCAAGTTCTCTTTTAAAGGTTTTAGTTCATTTTCCTGCCTTTTGGGGACCATTTTGGGGAAATATGTCAAGGAAAAAATGTGTGATAAGTGTTAGGCTATGTGGATACATATATGTGTTAACATTTAGAATATCAGAATTATCTCTATTGCAATCCAACACATTTATAGTAATCACAGGCACCCCAGCAGAAGGCACCTCATCCTGGGTCCAACTTTTATCTGTGGAGGCTGCTGCTGCCTCTGGCTATTTTCTGTGCCTTGATAGCTGTCTCCAGGCACTGTATGCCATCTCTCAGGGAGGGGTGTGGCAGTGGCTGGGGCCGTCAGCATAGGTGCCTTGGACATCACTGAAGGCAGGACACCATACCTGACATTCACTGAGGGCAGAAGTATTACAAAGGCAATAGTGGACTTGTGAATGCAATTTCTTGTCTAAATTGGTGCTAAAAACTAGAGTGAAAGGGTATTCAGTATCACAGATGGGGCAAGAGAGAGAAGCTGGGTTTTTATTTGAAAATCAGAGCCTACTTAGAAATAACTGCATTTTGGTAACATTGGACAAAAGACCAAAGTCCCTGGAGCCTCAGTTTACCCTGGTGCTAAAAGTGGGGTGAGCAAAGAGAAAGAAGTCTATGAAGCCTCAGACAGCCTTTGAAGGTGGAGTGATGGTTCTCTCCACTAAGCTCTCTTGACATCTGTCCACAGCATCTGAATTGCCCTCCTTGCTTTGTAAGGCATTTAATAAAGGAGAAATTGAAAACACTTGTGCATGCTTCCTTACATGTGCCTTTCTCTGTTGGATTTAGAACCAGTTGACAGCATGAGCTTGGTATATCCAGCATAAGAAAGGTACCTGGCCTCTGTCCTAGCACCTAGTAAACACGTGGGAGTTGAAAACACTTTGTTTGGCCCACTTGTTAAGCCAAATAAATCTCTCAGAATTGTGACGCTTCCAGAAACAGTGCATGCAGAAATGAAAAGACATTGATTCTCAGCCCTGGCTGGGTAGAAGGACCATTTGGAGAGTTCTCTTGGAACAGACCAGCTTAAATCAGAGTCTATGGTTGTAGAATCAAGTGCTATATTTTCTTGGGTGATTCAGGTCTAGGCAGGGCTGGTCACCACTCCTCTGACGCTACAGAGGATGGCCAAGCTTGAAACAGGAATGAGCAGTTAGGAGAAGGAATGATAAAAGAGACACAGATAGAATTTGAGGATCTGGCTGGGTCCTTGTTACCATCAAAGTGAAAATCTATCGAGCCAGACACTGTGCTCAGCTGTTTACGATCTTCCCTTCTTTTCTTACAGTAACCCTAAATAAAATGGTCATCCTCTTTCCAGCAAAGCAAAGAAAGCTTAGAAACTGAAGAGTTAGGCTGCTGGACTCCAGTCCCCAAGCTCCTTTTCACTGGTCTATGTCCCTTCAAAAAGACAAGGTAGATAGGCAAGAAGATGAGAGTAGACTGGGCTGGAGGAAAAACAAGATCGATAAACCCAAGGAGAACTAGTGGGCATTAAAGCAAAAACAAATAAGAAAGTAAAATTCGTATGTCTTGAGGACCTTCAAAGCTCCAGGATAAACTCACAATAGCTACCTAAGACAAACCCAACCACCCCCAGCTTACAGTGGGAGATCTAAGGCTCAGAGTAGTCTAGCGTCTTGCTCAAACTCACACAGCTATTGTGTCTGAGCTGAGTTTGTCTGGTTTTGGTTTTTTATAATGTGCTCAGGAGTGAGTATTGTAGGCGTTTCCAACTGCCACAATTATTCAGATCTGCTATAACGACACAAAAGCAGCCATAGAGTATGTGTTTAGAAATAAATGTGAATGTATTCCAATAAAACTTGATGCATGGACACTGAAATTTGAATTATGTGCAATTTTTATGTGACATAAACTATGTTTTCTTCTGATTTTTCTCAACTACTTAAAATATAAAAAAAAAACATCCTTAGCTCATTGACTATACAGAAACAGACAGCAGGACAGATATGGCCTGTGGGCTATAATTTGCCAACCATGGTTCAAATTTAAAGTATGCAGGGAAAAAGTTTTTGAAAGAGTGTAGAAGAAAATTAATGTATGTTCATTTGAGACTTAGATATCCTCAGTTTAACTTTGCTGGGGGTGAGCCATCAAGCCAGGAAGCACTCAATTCTTCTCTCTTGCCTAAATCAACTCCAGCAAACAATTATTTGTAGAGTGCGCTTGTTCTTCCAAACCAGAGCCCCCCGACCTTGAAGTGGACCACTGCCGTTCTGTTTGCTTGGGCAAAAGCATTATAAACCTGAATCTTTTCTTCTATCAATACTTATTGAATATCTAGTAGATTACAGGCTACGCCCTAGGCACTAAGGGTAGAATTTTTGTCTAATGGTTGTCTTATTCAGTCTGGGCTCCCATTATAAAATACAGTAGACTGGGTGACTTACACAACAGACCTCCATTTCTGGAAGCAAGAAGTCCCAGAACATGGTGCCACCATGGTTGGGTTTTGGTGAGAGCCTTTTTGGAGTTATAGACTGCTGAATTCTTGTATCCTCAAATAGTAGAGACAGGGAGAAAGGGAAGGAGGGTGAGAGATAGAGGTATAGATGGAGAGAGACAGAGGCAGAGGCAGAGAGAAGGCCCTACAAGTTCAAAAGAGCCTTCAAGACAAGAAAAACAGTGAGCCAGGGAGCAGAGAGAAGGCCATTGTGCCTAGAAACGGGTGAACACAATGGAGAATGGTGACCCACAGTAAGGGGTTTAGAGTATATTTTAAATGGAATTTTACCCTAAATGCAATTTGGTGAGTCAAAAGCACTAAATTTGCATCTTCACCACATTTGGGGTGCTATGTGGGGAGTGGACAGTAGGGGCCGCTGTCTCTCTCTTGAGCTCTCCCTTTCTGATGGCTGTTGTCTAGGCAACAAGGGGCTAGGAGTTACCTGCAGTCTGCGGAGACCTGCAGGTCTTCTGCACACAAGCCCAAATTGCCCCTTCTCAGGAGTGTCCTTTAGCCCCTTCCTAAGATCCTCTGGGGTAATATGTTCTAATGAAGGGTTGGAATTGCCAATTGCCTCATGCTTTACAGCTAATAAGGAACAGATTATGCTCCGAATGGTTTGAGTTATCTTGTGACCACAGTAAATTCTTTTGCTTGAGCCTGTATACTATAATTTAATCCTGTCTCCATTTTGTTTGGGAAAAGACACCCCAGTCTCAAGCCTAGCCTTTTTTCTTATTCACACTTAAGTTGTTTCATAATATACAGAGTTTTGGTTCTTTATTTCACATTTTCTTCTTTTAGTTTTCAGTGTTTCACACTTTATATATACACACACCTTTTAAACCCACTTTTAATAATGCTTGGTTTAGAAAAGCAACATATGATCATTTGAAGAACATTTATAAACACATGAAAAAGCAAAAATCATTTTTAACCTGCTCATAACCTCAAAAATTTAAATTTAAATTTTTTAAATTTTTTTAAATTAAAACTTTTTTCTTAAGCAATTTTAGGTTAATAGGAAAATTGAGGAAAAGGTACAGAGATTTTTCCATATACCTGTCCTGGCTTTGTCCTTTGTGCACAGCTTCCTTGATTGCCAACATCCTCAACCAGAGCGGTAAACTTGGTAAAATTAATGAACCCACATTGACACATTATAGTCACCCACAGTCCATAGTCTGCATCAGGATTCAGCCTTGGTATTGTAAATCCTGTGGGTCGGTTGTACATTCTGTTAGGAAAAAAAAATGTGTGATGGCTGTATTCGCCATTACAGTATCATTCAGACTATTTTTGCTGCCCTAAAAATCCCCTGTGCTCCACCTACTATTCTTTCCTCTCCCCCTAACCCCTGGCAACCACTGATCTTTTTACTGTCTCCATAGTTTTGCCTTTTCCATGATGTCATGTAGTTGGAATCACACTTAAAATTTTTAATATTTCTCTCGTTGGTCTGTTTAGTGTAGGTGTGCATATGTGTATACACTTAGAATTTTAGACTCATAGTGTATTTTCAGAATTTATCCTACATTTTTACCTTGATATTAAAACATAAACAGCTTACTATTTGTTAATCATTTTTCAAAATTATATTTAATGATTCCATAGCTTTCTACTGTACTGGAATTTGTCAGCACTGTTGATATTTAAGAATGCTTTCTGTCTCTCTCCCTTACTATTATTATCTGTAATGCCACAGAGAACATTTTTATATCCAAGCCTTTGTTTACATTCTTGAATGCTTCCTTGGACTAAATGATAATGAGTATTTTGGGATCAAAAGATACGGGCATCTTTATGCCTGTTGAATAGATTTCATCCAATTGCTCATTAAAGGGATTGTGACCATGTATAACTCACAATGGCCATCTCACCTCATCACAAACGATGTTTTGATATTACTATATACTTTTATCAACTTGATAGGCAAAATTCATCTCACTGTTCAACTCCTCCCCCCTTTTTAACTTGTATGTTTAGTAATACAAGTGACAACCAGGTACAGAGCCCTTAGCATGCACTCCAGACATAGTAGAAGGGAGGCTCTATTTATTATCCTTATCCTACAAATGGAGAAACTGATGCTAACTGGTGAGAGGTGGACCTGTTATTGGAATTCAGCCCAGGTACTGGGACCCCTGAGTCCAAGCATTGGCTCCAGCTCTATTTGCCTCAAAATGAAAGGACCCACTCACCTGGGTGTGCGTCAGGAAAGCAATCTGATTAAAAGAATTCTCACTAATATGTGAATGGCCAACAGAAGCATCTATCTGGTTAATAATAATAAATAACATTAATGATAAAACCCAGTCATTTTAAATAATGCTGTCCCTTGTGGAAAGAACTTTCAGAAAATTAATAGAAGTAAAACATGTGGGCATAATAAGGAAAGACAGATGTGGGCAAAGTCAGATTTCCCTTCAACTCAGTGTGCAATTGCTCACTGCTGGCTCACGGTTTTGTTTTATATTTATAGTGCTTGAAATACTGAACTTCTTGCCATCACACAAAAACTAAGTTCCGCTTTCTCTTTACAAATGGAAGCTCTGAGAATATCCACTACTACTCATTTCAACAAATTACATTGTCTGTTTGATTCGAATGGGTGTTTGAGATTGCATCTCTTTTTGCTTTGCTCTTCTCTTCTGTGTGAACCACCCCACCTTCTCCTTCCTGAACCAACTCTGTAAAATCTTCCTCTCAGCATCATTGTTATTTTTCTAACTAAAATCCTTCCCATGAGTGGGAACCCCCTTTCTAGCCTATTAAGTAGAAGTTTGAGGGTCACAGTGGTTCCATGCCCTGAGCCATTTGGAAGAAACAGAGGTTTGTGTGTCGGGGCCTGTGTCTTTATTAGCCCTGCTTAAATCGCGGGGTAATTTAAGCTTCCCTCACTTCGCTGCGTTGCATCATAGTTCTAAAGGAGACCTGAAATAGAACATATCACATTGTGCACATTTTTGAAGGATCATGAGAGGAGGCTAAATATAAGATTCAAGTCCATATTCTAAGTGTGTTTTTCCTCTAAATGGAGATGGGATATACTTGAACATTCTGTCTCATGCCCACCCTTCTTAACTGCATGTGCTGCTTAATGTTTGATTTCTATTTGTTTGGTATGTGAGAACATTCTCAAACATCTTCTCAACTTCAGAGAGACAGACTTGAACTGCCACCACTGCAATTTCCCTTTTGGATAAGAGGAAACAATATTAACCCCCTCCCTCCCCACCCCATTCTGATCCATAAAGCACTTTTCTTTCCCGTTTAAAAAAAATTTTACTCTTTAAAGCAGGCTACTGATACTTAGTCACCCACATTCCACTGTTATAATTTTTGCCATTTCTTAATATCAATTGTTTTATTATTTACTAAAGGGTTAATTGGCTTGCCTTATTTGAATATATTTATGTCACTACAGCCAATAGAAACTTGATGCTATCAGTTGAAGCCTGACTACATCAGTAAATAAATATTTAAAATGAGCATTGGACTACCAACCGACACATCTGATGTTCGACTCGTGGCTCCAGTACCAGATGTTGAGAAACACTGAAAAGACACAACATCATGGGGCAGGGGTGAAAGAGCCGTGTTTCTGGAGAGTCATAGTTTCCCACAGCCAACTAGCTCCTAGGATCATATGAATATCTAGGCAGTTGTGTTCAGAACATTACTCTTGGGAGCTCTTCCTCTCACCCCCATCTCCTGCACACATAGATCATCTTGCTCTCCCTGAGGTGCTCCAGTTCTCCAGGAAAACTCCTCCTCCTCTGTTATAACACTTTTGCTTCCTTGCAGTCATAATCATCTTCCTGTGCAGAGAGAAGGCCGCTGTGTGGAGACGGTGATGGGGCCTTGTAGTCGCAGCCTATGCATTCCTCAACGTTGGGGGTTTGCAACTCCCCACATGCTCTGTGAAACTTCTCAGTAGTGTTTTCTTGCCTTATACTCCTCTCATAGAAGGTTTGACTCTTGTTTTTCTTCCTTGCTTCCTTCTTCCCTCTCTTTATCCCTCCCGTCCATTCCTTGTCTCACCCTGCATCCTCATCAGTGTCCCCAGACTGTGGTATTGATCTAATGGAAACACCACTCCCTGCAGCATCTTTAGGTTACTGGTTCCATCTACCCGACAAGATCTCAGGTTGGACTGCTGGTCTGGATGATGCCTTAGGGGTTTCTAATCTCTAAGAGTGTTATTTTTACATTCTAAGTAGAAATGGGCCCGCTGGAAGTTAGTCTTGACTGAGTACAAATCCCAGCCCCATACCTGTATGGCCCATGCCTTAAAACAAGTTGTTTTACTTCCTTTTACCTTGGTTTCCTCACCTGAAAAATGGAAAAGGAGACACCTGCTTTCCAGGATTTTTAGGAAGGTGAATAACAAAATGTAAGAGAAATTGCTTTCCAAATTGTGAGGCTTTGTTCTAATCAAAGTAGGGCAGTAGTTTTAAATATAGAATATTCAGTAGTCTTATCTAAACCCTCCATCACTGGGAACACAATTCAGAAGACTTTACCACATCTGCTTCATTGTACTGTTCACAAAACTGTTTATTTTCCCAATGTCATATTTGTTTTCTCTCTCCTTCTCTTTGCTACTGCATAACTTCATTATCGGCCTACATAAATGTATTATGTAATTGTCTCAATATGTCATCGATTGTTTCAGTTTTTCTGTAGTATTACTTAAGTCCATAATTCTTTTTATTAAATCTCCAAGAAATGTTACTGAACAATGGTTGAAGGCTCCTTCTTTCTACTAACTGAAACTCAGCACTTAGATATTTGGAAAGACACAAAGGACCAGAAAGAGATGAAAGTATGGAATTTTCCTGCTGGCTCCATAAAATTCAGGAAACCAATTGAGGTATTTTTTATGATATCTTTGTCTCTCTGAGAGATCCATACAGTCTTTCAAACAGTAGTGACAGAGTTAATAAATACTATAAAATTAGCTAATGCTTATAGAGTGCTTACTATGTTCTAGGTGCTATTATACACTCTACTTGTATTAAACCATTTCATCTTTACAACAACTTTATGAAGGACGTATGATTTTTATCCCCATTTTATGGTTGACAAAACAAATTCAGAAAGGTTAACTGCCTTACTCAGGGACACACAATAATGAAGCAGTCCAGCTGTAAAATACATAAACACACACACACATGTGTGTTTATGCTTAGGAAACTCAGTCACTTCCTAAGCTCAGATGATACATACATATGTTGAATGCCTGAGAGTTTGGAGTCTCTTTGTTTTGAATTTGTTTCTGACACTAACATTAAGCTAATCATGTCTTCTCTCTGGAATTAAGCTTTCCTATGGACCAGATTTGGAGGGTTGGATAAGATCATTAGTTTTTAACCTATTCCCTAAAGCTCAAGAATCTGAGTGCATGGTGCAGGGGGCATGGTGGGGCATAGAAGACAATGGTGATCAGGGACCCTCATTATTAATCTGGCCACTTAAGCTTATATCTGGTATTTATGGAAAGAGGAGTGAATCAGTGGATGGGTGGATGGAAGGAAAGAAGAGAGGAAGGAAGAAAGGGAGAAAGGAAGGAAAGAAGGAAACAGGCATACAACTGAGTCAGACAATCTATTATTAACCCATTCAAAAATAGCATTGTGTCATGGTTATTTTCCATGTGTGTCATTAAATATTCCTTGAAAACTTGATTTCAAATAGTTGTATAATATTCAAATATATGAACAGATTAGCCTTTTCTTAGCCATTCCCCTACTTTTGACATGTATGTTGCTTCTGATTCTTTATTACTCATTCATCATTCATTCATCATTTATTAATTTATCCATCAAATTTTTATTTAGAACTATTATTTGTCAGGCATCAATGTAAACCAGTATATCACAGAAATTCTTATGCATATGTTTTAGACATATTCATGAATATTTGCTTCCATAATTATATAAAAATTATTATTTTTTATTTTTAGTTGTTGGCTTTCTTCAGTGAAGAAGAACCTGTTCTGGAAAGCTTTCTGAATTTGGATAAAACATTGAGATGAAACCTGTGCAAATGTTGAGCTTAGATCACAAAGGGAAGACAATTAGAGTTCTGGATACACTGTCTCCCAAGATCATAGTTATAAAATTAATAGACATTGCCTTAATTGTGTATGCCACCAGCATCCAATTCTACTTTGCAATCTGCAACCTCAAAGGGACCATCTTGAAGCAGTAGCTTTCCATTTGCCTAGTTTAGAGAATACTTAGTTCAATCTGTCAAGGAGCCGAGAATCTGAGCTGTAGCCCAGGGATTACTATAAGGCTTGGCTTTGGTGATTCCCTGGTAAATAATCTGAGGGGGGAAAACACACAATTGTGCCATGTTATAAACTGAATATAGCTGAGGTTATAAGCTGCTTAAATTTCTTGCATAAAAGCATGATACAGACCCTCTCTTGTTGAAAAAGTCAATAAAGGGGAACCTAAACATAATTCCTTGCACATAAATGGAAACCAGACAACTCAGCTTTGTCGATTCAAAGGGACCACACAAGGTGGCAAATATGAAATACCCATTGGAGGCACAGTGCCAAGTCTAAACTGAAGCATCAGAGTGATGCAGTATCGAGAGACTGAGCTATTTCCAGCTGCGGTCTTTGTGACATGAAATGGTGACACTTTTCCCCACAACCTCTAATGTTCCTCTTCTCCCTGATGACTCTATATATTTGAGTGATGGTCAGTCAGTATAGAGACAGCTGGTTTGGTTTTCCTTACCAAGAATTTTCTTTGTGTTTCTTAGGACAGAAGATATCTGGGAAAGGTAAGACTAGACCCCAAAAAGTTAGAAGTTAGACATCTGTGAGGACTAAGACTCTGTGGATAGAAAATACCATTAGCTTTTCTCTTTATCTCTGTATTCCATCTTTTTATCTCCTTCCCTGATAGCAAGCAAAGGATAAGGAAGTCTAGGTGGGAGACTTCCCTGCTTGGCTGATTTCTGTTTTATTTTTCTGCTTCCTAAGGGATCACTTAATTCATTTTATGCCTCTGGAAAAGACCAGAATTTCCTAATTCCTTCAAAAACCTGGGCAGGTTACTTCTTCCAACCTTAACTCATCATTATTCTGCGATGAGTTATGTAATGATTTGATCATGTTGAGGAGTAATTCACCTTTATTCCCACCTACGTTAAAACTGATTACAAATCCTCGTAAAATGCTCATTATGCTACCAAAAAATGTTCTTAAGAGTAGTCTGTTAGAGAGGAGGTGATGCTGCTGCTAGGAAGTCTGGGCTTCTGTCTAATTATGTGTAAATTATCTGAGTGGAATCTCAGATGTTTAGTGATAAACAGTTTTATGCTTCCCAGCAAAGTATCTAGTTTGTGAGGCAATATAATCAAAAGCAGCTTGTGTGCAGTGAATTGTCGATTGTATAACTTTGCATCCCTTTCAAGTTATTCTTATGGAAAGAAATGGGAATGTCTGCAGCCCTTTAAGGGAAGCAAATGTTGTATTCTGCAATTTTTTTGAAAAAAAAAAAGAAAGATAATTGATCCTTTGACTATACTGCTGCTCTGCTCTCAGAAGGAACATTAAAAAGTTGGATTTCTTAAGAAATGCAATTAACTGACTTTTATTTAATGATTTTTTTCTCAAGTTATTCATCCTGGAGGAATGGTATCTGTTGGTTATTAACAAAGATGAGGATGGATTATTAAGAAGAAAAATATAATGATATTCAACTGCAATGCATTTATAGTTACTCAGAGAAAAATCATAGGTGGTTTGGTCTCAGATACCCTCTCGTTTTGGAAGTTTCGCCTCAGAGACTTCTCCATCTCTCACCTCATCGTTAGGCAGGATGGTTATATGCCTTTGAACCACCAAACTGACGCTATGCCCAGAATGAAGACTGGAGTGAGGATTACGCTATTCAATGGAACTAGTGGTCAGTGTTACTGACACAATCTGAAGGGTCATATAAATACAAATGTTTAAATCTGGACGGTCATTAGTTTTTGGCCTCAACAGCAGGGTTCCTTAAATACCCAAGAAGCTTGAGAAGGGTCTGTCAGGGAGTGTACCCACCCAAAAACCATAACCTTGAGACTTCACCTAGGCAAAGAAAGACCAAGATATTTAATTAACAAAGCACAAGGAAGCTGAGTCCACTATAGAAGACATGGGAATACTAGTTGAGACGAAATAGATATACCAGTTAAAATAAAAATTGCCACCTCTTAGAGTCTGAGAATCCTTTCCTATTGTTCTCCTTCCAGAAACATTCCTATTTCAAAAGAAGAGGGCCAACCTGGGGGAAAAGGATATGAAATGCTAGGAGGAGAAAATGGTAGCTAAGAACCAAGATTAAGGCAGATGAAGACGCCGATGACAAGAGGCAAGAATTCTTGCATCTCACTAGTGGTCAACACAGATTAATGTTAGCATCACCCATCGTGCAACTCACTGCACAGGTAGCGAAAGGAATGGCTTAATGTATCATAGTGGTGTTTGGTTCTACTTAGTTTCTCAAACTCTAAGGTAAATTCCATGGATGTGGTTTTAGGTTATAAATGGTTGATGTGGTGATACTTGTTATATGGATTCAACTAATTGCCCAGTTGCTAATGTGCACCTATTTCACACACCTTTTGATTGGATTTGCAAATACACCAGTTAAATAGATGAGTGTTCCATAATGAATGCTGAAAGAAATATTGAACCTGTGTCAATGTCCCTAGATGGCTAAGTCTTAAATTTGCCCAAGAACAAAATATCTGCATAAAGACTCATTTATGTTTGGCATTTACGAACCATGGGATCTTGGACATTTTGAAGACAAACCATTTAGATGATTAACTAAATATATTCCTTTGAATCAGCTGGATTTGTCCTATATCATTAGCATGTCCTTTTAAGGAAGGTCACTAATACATGTGCAGTTCATAAAGAGTTTATCATACTGTCTATTGAATATATTTGTTTCATGCTGACTCCTGGTTTGTCTGGCTTCCTATCCTACGTGCTCTATAGTCAGTTCATGTTTTAAGTCTTTGATTCACATCTGAAGGTGTAAAGGAGTTTTATTTTGATTTCTGTCTTTTAGTGAAAACATATTTCAAATTGCCAACTCATGATATATTCACTTTGAACTTAAAATATCATTTGTTTAAAAAATTGCAATAAAACCTGAAATGTTCACTAATAGTTATTCTGAAGATTAAAGCTGCCAATGAATTATGCAGCAGGGCCAAGGCTGTCTTGTTCTCAGACTAAATTTATCTCATGGAAATGGAATTATTCTGACTGGGGTTAGAGAGCAGAGATAGTTAAAGTTTGATCGTTCAGCTGCTACCTGCTTGTTTTTGTTTGTTTGTTTCTTTCTTTTGTTCTTTCTTTTTTACACTTGGTTATGGTTTTATTATGAGCTAGATTTTAAAATGTAACTATTGATGAGGGGTTAATAGAAATCCTATTTCCTCTGATTATAAATGTGACATAGATTTCAAGAGACTCTTTTTTAAATGTATTTTTCATTTGTTTCCTCTGTTTATATTTTTTAAACATGGATCTTCAGCCATGGGGGACCCAATGCTGAGTGTCTAACCTCTCTGACTTACACAGAGTAAGCCTCAGTGTAATAGAAATAAATGCAGCATTTTCTCTGTATATAACATGTCACTTGGGTGAAGGGCTTACAACGTCTCTTTGGTAAAACTGAAATGCGAATTTCTCAAAAATGTCTTGTTTTCAGTTAATGATATTTTCTGCTTTTCACCAAGTGGTCTCTTTGGGGGTTTGTTCTTGAATTCATTTCTCAGTGCATGCACCGGGCTGTCTATTATTCGTTTATTCAGCAGGCATTTTCTGAGCTCTTGTCACATCCAAGCCTGAGCCAAGTGTTTGGGTTGCAGTAGCCAAGGAGCCCAGTGCTACCCACATTGTTTGCCATCTTTGGGGTGAATGGGATCTTAAGAAACAGACGTAGGAAGGCATGATGTAAATACATTATGATAAAGGTAACACTAGAGATAAAAATAGTGTTTTGGGAAGAGAGGAGAGGGGTGGTCCGGCCTGGGCGTGGGGTGAGACTCAGGCCGACTTTGATCAGATCCATTTGCTGAGCCAGCAGTTCAGGCATGATGTAAGATGCCGGCTCATAATGCCTGACCTGTGCCAGCTGCTCCCCAGAGATGGCTCAGAGTTCATCTTTCTCGAATGTGAAACCCCACCAGGAAAGACAACTTCCGGACATGGCCAAGCATTCCATCATTGCTTCAAAAGTAGCCCCCAGTGACTCACAAAGCTGAAAGGGAAATTGATCACAGGCTCATTATGATGCCCATGGGGAAGAGCTTGAGAAACCCATGCACCTCCTGAAAGGAGATCCAAGGCTTCAAATGTGGCCATGGGCGCAGAGGTGGGTGCATTTGTCGGCTCTAGAGCAGCCCCCGTATGAGCTGTTGTGCATGTGTTTGCTTCCCACCACACTTGGGCCTACATTTGGAGCAGGAGACAACTACCATGGAAAGAGAACTGACTTTGAAACCCTGGCCTGGGTGACTCTTATGACCCCAGAACACACAGTTTGGGCCCTCTGGGAAGACAAGAAAAACAATGCATACCTTAACTTTATTTAGGTGTTCTCCTATTCCAGCCACCCTCACCTCCCATCAAATGAGCATACCACTATTTCAGAGAAGTTAGGTCACCTCCCCAGCTAGGCACACCAGTGGCTACTTAGATTCAGTTGTACTGTCTTCCAGAACAGGGTCCTTTTGCTCCATCTATAGATCCCGAGAATAGTAAGAGTGGGTCACCCCTCTCCCACCCTCCACAGAAGCTGTATCCTCATTCAATTCTTCTCCCTTGCACTTTCTGTGAATTAGACTGTTACTAATTTTGCTGTCTCCTGGAACTATATAGCACTTTTCAATAGTGAGATCTATGGGTCTTCTCTGACTGTAACGTATATCTGCTTATTCCATAAGATCATTTTATCACAGCCAGGTTTACCAAGGTATGATTATCTATAGTATAAAGCTTGCCCTTTTTAGTATACAGTTCTGCAACTTTTCACAAATGCTTACAGTGATGTAATGATCAGGAGATGGTACATATTCACCATTCCAAAGACCCCTGGGGTCTGTTTGTCGTCAGTCCCAGTCCCAGTCCCCAGCAATCACCAATTTCTTTTCTGTTCTTCTAGATTTGCCTTTTCTAGAATGTCATATTAATGGAATGATAAGTAGGTAGCTTTTGAGCCCAACTTCTTTTTCTCAGTGTAATGAATTTAAGATTCATTTATGCAGTTGTGTCTATCAATAGTTTATTCTTCCCTTTTATTGCTCTGTAGCATTCTGTTGTATGAATGTGCCATTGTTCATCTATTCAACAACTGGAGGATCTTTAGCTTGTTTCTAGGTTTAACTGATTATGAAAAAGTTGCTATAAAACATTAGTGTACAGGCATTTTCAGGGATATAAAATTTTAATTTTCTTGGGTAAACACCTATGGTTAAAGATGGTGTTTTAGGGAAGACAGTGGACATAATTATTGCTTCGATGTTGAATTGCAGGCCTGAATCTTCCTAGCTGGGTGGCCTCACATAGGTTGCCTGAGCCTGACTTTCCTGGAACAGAAGAGTGGTAGGATGACAGCTCCCGCACAGGATTTACAGCTCTCCCTCACTCATAGCCCCTCCTCCTCTAGGTGCTGCCTCATTGCACTAGACACCCCCTTTCCATGGTGCTTCTTTTCTATTTCTCGAGCACGCACACCCTTTTCTGCATCCCTGCCACACACTGTTTCCTTTCCTGGAACACTTTGCCACCCACTTTTCTCCTCACCAACTCCTCATCTTCAGTTGCCCAATTAAATGCCACCTTTTCAAAAAAGTGTTCCCTCATCCTATCTAAATTCAGCCCCCTGCTATACATAGTATCCTTTTAAAAAATGTTTAAACACTGTTCTTTTTCTTTACAGCATTTATCACAACTGGCCTTATAAAATTAACTGTACAATTTATTTTTTAATGGAAATTTCATTGAGATCACTGTAGAGTCACATACAGTTATGAAAAATGATATCAAGAGAGTCCATGTACCTTTCCCCAACTTTCCCCAGTGGTAACATCTGGCAAAATTATAGCATATCACAACCAGGATATTGATATTGATATAATCCACTGATGTTATTCAGACTTCTCTAGTTTTACTTGCACTAATTTGTGTGTGGGATGGGGATATACTATCACATATGCAGATATGTGGGTCCACCACCACAGTCAAACTCCAGAGCAACTCCATCGCCACAGGATTCTTTCAGTTTTCCTCTAACCACTCACACCTCCTTCCCCACTTCCTCCACTTCCCACATCCCAGCAAACACTAGCCTGTTTTCATTTTTAAAATTTAAATACTTCAAGAATGGAATCATAGAGTATATAATCTTTCAGTGTTGACTATGTTTGTTTGTTTTTTTCTCAGCATAATCCTCTGGAGATTCCTTGTTGAGTATTTCAGTGGTTGCTTTTCATTCCAGAGTAGTATTCCATGGTATGGAATACCACCACTTATTTAACCATTCATTTGTTGAAGGATATCTTGACTGATTCCTGATTTAGCTATTATAAATAAAACTTAATATAAAGATTTTTGTGTGAACATAATTTCCATTTTTCTGGACTAAATGCTCAAGAGTGAAATTGTGGGGACATTAGTTTTATGAGAAACTGAATTGATTTTTAAAATCTGTCTTTGCCAGTAAATGTTAACAGAGAAAATAGGCTGAAGTTTAGTTTGTTTGTCTGTTGTCCTGTTTATATGTCTAATCACTGTGTACTGGGGACATTTCATAATACTTAGAACATAATTTACTACTCTATAAATATTTATATATGAATTAAATAAGGACTGAATGAGTGAATGCATGAATAAAAATTTGGCATGGGAGTAAGTAAAATAATGCACTTGAAATATTTTTAGACTGCTTAGCATAGAGAAACCTCTAATAGTAGGAACATATTTCCTTACAATTAACATCATCAGATGAGACTGAGGGTGACATGACATGATTTTCACACCTTCCACCTTCACCATCACATGAGCATTATGTAGCTTTATAGGATTCCGAGAGTCTGAGTTCTTGCTTCACTTCATTTCTTTAAAGAAAACCTCATCTCATGAATATGTTCAAAAGTGGCAGGATGGGAATTTGGGCTTTATACTTTATATAAGGTCCTGCTTCCACGATGAGGCTGCATGGCTACTGTCTCTGTTGAAAATGAGCCTTTGGAGTGTGAGGATGAGTAGCACTTTGCAAGTTAACCTTGTCCCAGGATCTTCATGGTCTTAGTGTGTGAAACAAATATTGGGGAAGCCGATGGAAGATTAGTAATTCTCATTTGCACAAGGAAAGCACAGGTCTTCATGATGTCTTGATCTATGTACTAAGAGCTAGTAAAGACAAGCAGACTTCATAATAAAAATAGAAATGAGGTTTTCTCGACAAAAATGCCACTGGAATGATGAGCTGTCACACAAGACCCAGAGAAACAAGAAAGAAACTTCTTCAGTGACTATAATTAGGCTCACATGGAGAGTGGCAATGCTCAAGAACTATGCAGGAGGCAAGCTCTTTGCCTATTTCTAGAACCACCATTAAACTATTTCCAAAGAGCTGGGATACTGAGGAGGTCAAAGGTCATTTTCAGTAGACCAGGCACCCATTCTCCTCCCTGCCTGGTGAGACTCTGACCTACCTATGGCATGGGAATGGTGTTACCCCATGATTTGGGCCACTTAAAAAAAAAGAAAGGAAGAATAAGAGGAAGCCTTTTTTTATTATTATGAAAAAAATACCATGTTTATTGTAGAAAATTGGCTAATACAGATTAGCAGTAAAAAAGTAATAAAAGTCACCAGTAATCTCAACAGGACTATTAATGTTGGGTGTTGAATCTTTAACTGTACCTAGGTAGACATAAAAATTTAGATCTAGAAGGAGGTTAACTTAGAAGTGCAGAGTGCAAATTATAGATACAGACTGATTTTACATACATTGGATTATACCAAGGGAATAGGGACTTATATCTTACTCTATCTTCTGTGTCATATGCATCTATCTGCTTTATAAACTATTCTTCACTACTGTATTTCCAAAACTGGGGAATGTAGTCCCAAAGGAACTGGGCAGTAAAGTAGTTGTTCATATGCCTCTGTGTGTGTGTGTATTTTATCAAAAATCAAAATCATATCCCATGAGTGTTTGCTGGCTGAAATCATTTTACTGATGCTCTGAGGAAGAAAAGGGGAAGCACAGTCACCCAGACTCCCTTCAGGCATTAGGTCAAGACCTGAGCTTTCTCTACCTTGGCCTATGTTTCCATGGCAACAGGGAAACCTGTGGTGGTTTCAGATATCGATGGAATTCTGGGGGAAACAGCATTTACCTGAACCATAGTTTGGTATTTTGTAATTCAATTTAATTTTTCAGGAAAGGAACAAATCTCAGAGAACTCTTAAATCAATCATTCAACTTTCAGATATTGTGCTTAATATCTATTTTCAGGAATACATTATGCAATAAAGTAGATCAGAGGCAAGGAAATCATACTGACCTGAGTTGGAGCTTGAGTATACATATTTGAATGCTATCTTCTCCTACCCTCAGTTTTCTCATCTATAAAATGGGACATGGTCAGATTGCCTTACTTATTGGGTTTCTGGGGAAAAGGAGTGGCATAATGAATGTAAAATATTTGGTATGCCACCTAGTCCTGAGTAAGTACTCAATAACTCTTAACTTTGCTATTGTTTTTATGACACTCTTGAAATTATGTGGATCTTGATAGGACAAAGGCAAAACACATCAGAAAGGCTTGGCTGGTGAGAAGCAGGCATTGGAGAAAGGGAGGGCAGAAGCCTGCTGAGAAGCTGAGTGATATTAGAGGAAGTATCAGCACCCTGGTGTTTGGTGTTCCACTAAAAAGGTCATGAAATATTAACATCCCCTAGAGTAACCTCGAAGAACAGTGGTATCAGCTCCTGCTTGCTATACAAAAGAGGCTCCTTAGAGACATCTGTGGCCCAGTTATGAGGAGAGAAAGAAGGGGGAGTTAAGGTGCTGACAGTAATTTCAATTGCTTCCTTAGCTGGAAATACTAGAGTTATGAGAGAAGGTCAGAATAGTCAGCTAGCAATGGGCTTTCATGGAAAAGGTAAAAAGAATGACTACCTATCTTTCCAGCTAGGGAGGAAGGAGCTGTTTTGCCTGCAGAGGACAATTTATATTGACTTACCCTTGAGTTCACAACCAACAACAACCATATCACTATCATTGCCACCAGCAGCAACATCATCATCATCATCATCATCATCATCATCGTCATTACCATGAAGCAATGCAGCTTACTAGGTTCCAGGGGTTACACTAAGCAATTGGCACATATTATTCCATGTTATTCAAATTGTGAAAAAAGATACTCATGCTCTTTCCATTTACAAAGGAGGACCTCATGACCCAGGAAATTTAAATAAGTTGCAAAAGTCACCCAGCTTGTACAAAGCAGATCCAAGATTCGGAACCAGGCAATCTGCTTCCCGGTCCTCATTATCACCCACTTCATCATCAAGAAGGGGCAATAGAAGGTTAAAGTAAACTCTGTAAAGTAAACTCTGCCCCCTAACATTCCCTTTTAATTTTTTTCCATAATAGGGTAAACCTCTAATCTGAGCCTCACAGTGTCATACAGCAAACCAGTGGCTCTCAACTAGATGCCATATGTACATTTGCACCAGTAGAAACCCTTTTTCAAATAACTTCTACACAAAACTCTACTTACAAAAGAGCTGAATTATATAAATTCAAATGTGAGACACTTATTATAAAGCCAATCTGTGAGAAAAATAAGACAATTTTGATGAATATCATTTTGAAATTGAGAGTATAAATAACTAATATTGCTTTTAATTTGCCTCATAATCTAATTCACTTCAGTATTTTGTTATGTAATGTCAAGAAAATGTTGATTCACATGCTGATACACAGTCGCAAAAATAATTTTTTTAAACCAGATGACCTAAAACTATCTGGTTAACACAAAATGTAAGCTTTGTCTCCAGGGTCAGCACTATGCTTGACAGACAATACATTAAGGCGTAGCTGCTGCATGAATGAATGAATGAGTCAGTTTGTGAGAGTGAGATGGATATCAGACATATGGAGGAGAAGAGGGCTTTTGCTGTCATTTCCAATTTTTTTTCATTTATTTGACCAATATTTAACAAGCATCTGCTACTATAAGCCAGGTGCTGTTCTAGGGTGATGGGGACGAAATGTTGGGAGGAAGAAGTTCTCGTGGTGTGTGAAGGATGGGGCGGCAGGAGACAGACAGTTGACCGGGAACTCGCTGTCAACCCTGGCAGTCCTGTTTATATGCAGGATGCTTACACAACCCCTCTGGGTTTCAGCATCCTTGTGGGTGACACAGGGCTATCAGTGTGTACCCAGCACTGCCCTTGGGAAGAATAAGGGGAAACACACGTAGGTGCCGTCATCTTCATCTCAGTCTCAACTTTGCAAACAGAAAAGTGCTTGTTTCATTCTGGGATTATTTATTTAATTCTGCACTGGGCATTCTGGGGTTTGTATCTGCATATCATTAAAGCAGCTTCAGTTCAAGAACATATACTTGGAGATGTATTAATATACACTGGGCATAAGCAATTACAAGCCTGGGTATGAGGTGACTGGAATCTGGAGAGAGAGAGGTACATTACAGAAAATGCTGGTTATGTTGCAAGATAAGAGGTACAGTACCGGGTTACAGCTTCAAATATCAGGCTCTCATCAGTGGGAGGTTCAGTGGTGTCTCTTGAGTGGAAGATTGACATGTCGGGTTTTGTCTATTTAAAATCCCCCTATGGAATCAACATAGAGTGTGAGTTGGGAGGAACTGAGACTGAGAGCAAAGGAACCAATTAGGGAAGCATAGCTTTTAAATTTTTTTATTTTATTCTAGGCTACAGAGATAAATGTGATGCACTGGAACAGTAGCACTGGAAAATGGGGAGGCTTCATGTTGGGAGATTGAGGGGTTAAAAGTGATATGATTTGGGAATCGATGAGCTCCTCATAGCAGCAAAGGGAGGTGTGAAGGGCAAATGTTGAGGTTTCAAGGTTAAGTAAATGGAAGGGAGGTGCTTTCATTAACAAACACCAAGTCCATCGAGGAAGAGAAACATGTGCAAACATGTTGTTTGGGGACATGATAAAACAGCAGTGGGAATAAGGCCTTCACACTGAGACATGCAGTTTGGGGTACTGTCATGCCTGAGGGGAAGCCCATGAGGAGTAGTCAGGGCTGCAGGTGTGTTGAGGATTCCTTAGAGAGTCGATTCAGTGTTTTCCAGCCATTGCTGCAAATCCTTCACAGGTGTGCAAACAATATCATAGCACGTGGTCTTACAGAGAGATGACAACTGGTGTACAAGAGTTAAGAGACCTAACAAAGCTCAGGTGCCACCAAGCAAGATCCTATGTTTATGATGCACTCAAGAATTCTGCTGCACATGTGTATAAGAAGGCCCAGCCAGGGCAAAGCACAGTGTTTCTTTTACATGCCATTGTGCTGGAAGAGTGTCAAATTATTCTAAAACCAAGCGAAGAAAATGCTCTTTTTTTTTAACAGTGGCACAATAAATCATCTTCTGCAGAGTACCGTTTTGGTTTGGGAAAATGGATTTATGCAAACTTGGGTGAGAAGGTAACCCCTCAAGGGTACAGGGATAGCTGGTGTGAAACTATCAAGGAGAAGGAAGCATGAAACAAAGGGATGGGGATTAGAGTTTGCCCACTGGCTCCCAATGGGGGTAGGGGTAGAAGAAGCAGAAATATGGCAGAGAATGTCTGGAACCAGAGTCTAAACAAAGTTGGTGGTGGTAGACTAGCCAAATGACATTTGCAAAGATGTGATGTGCACAGATCCTTCTAGAATTATGTTTTTAAGACGGGGATCACTTTTTGTATTCTCTCTCTTCCTTATACTTCCCCTATTCTTTCTCTTTTTCACATTGCCCAAGTCTTCATGTCTACGAAACTCAAACACGCCTTATATGAGTAGATATGTTGTGGGACATACTGCAGGGTTGAACTGCATGTGTGCATCTTGTGATGTTGCTCAGACACAGGGAAAATAAAAAGCCTGAGTTAACAGGTCAGACAAAGTTGTAGAGTATGAGGTGCTCATAATTGGGAATTGCAATATGGGGACTAAGACCTGGAATTCCAAATGTGTGTGTTTGAAGCATTTAAGGTGAGATTTTGAGAATCAAGAAGGTTTTCCACCCAGTATCCAGTCCATTTGCTGTGTAACATTCTAATTTTTGCAGACTAAGCTAGTTTTGTTTTGAGTCCTTACACACTTCTGGCTCACCACCAACAATCACCAGCCTCTGAACATGTGCCAACATCACCAGGGACTGAGAACCACGGTGGTGACTCTTGCCTATATGCCCAAACAGGACCTCGGGCAGGTTAAGTTCTAAAGGGATTGAGATGTTAGAACTTGAAATGTTAGAGGTGAAGTCATTTTCTAGTAAGAGAGGCTGGAGGGGGACTCGTATTGCATAAAGACATATATTTCTAGGCATTTATGGGGTCAAAGAACTCTGCAGCTAAGCTTGTTATGGAGGAAAAGTAGAATCTTCTGCAGACTTTGTTTGCCTTCAGATTTGCTCAAGTTCTAGAAAGCCACAATGCAGAGTGGGTGGGGTGTGGAGGCTTCCCAAAGTAGACCTCCCCACCCACTTACTTCTTCATTAGGAGAAATCACCACTTAGCTGTTTTTGTCTCTGCCACCTACTGTCCCTGGTCCCACGCTCTAACATTCTGTCCTGTGCACTGGAAACAGACTCCCACTCTCCCAAGTGCCAAACATTGCACTCTCCCTTACTGTCACCTCCTGCAACCTATTGTTTCAGGGAAAGCTCCTCTGGGAACTTAAGTTATCTGCTTGCTCTAGGTGTTTTAAAATTTGGGGTTCTTCCTGGTGTATCGTGGGCCTCTCCTGAAAGGTGTCAGTTGGCTGTTCTGATAGAAATTGTCTCTGTAACTTGTCATTTTTTAAGGGGTGATTATAATGGGGTGTTGGCAAATGAGAATAGAGCCAGGGTCTTTACTTTTGAAGAGCTTGAGATAGAGTGGGTGAGGTGGGACTTACTCCTATGAAGAAGTGAGGAAAATTTCATACTATAAAATTAGGTGACCAGCAAAGAAAAGGAAATATTGCAGCTGAGCTGACATGCAGTAATGCTTCAGGGAAGTGCTTGATATTGTACATGATGGAAAACTGATGATGATTTCATAGTCAGCATCCTCTGCTGCAGCTGGAATAGCATGGTGATGGAAAGAATACTTCCTGGATTTTTGGATCAACAGACCTGATTGAAAACACTGTCATCATCTCTTATCAGCAAAACAGTGTATAATTTTTGCAGCCTCAGTTTCTTCTTCTGTAAATTGGGGCTATAATAAACATTCCTTTGAAAGTTTTGTGAAGATATACAAAGTCTGTCCAGAAGGTATCTATCTAGCCATGTGATATGAAAAATAGAGACACTTATTGAAGAAGATACAAGAAACATTGTACATAAAATAACATTTCAGTCCCCTTCAAAGTAGGGACCTTGGGACCTCACACAGTTCTTGCCATCACCATTAGCTTCCCTGTTGTACTTCCCTGAAGCTCACTGACAGTCTGAAATCTCTTCCCTTTCAAAGGTGATTTTAGTTTTGGATAAAGCCAGAAGTCTCAGGGCACGTAATCTGGGCTATAGGGGGGCTGAATCACTTGGGTGATTTGATGTTTCACCAAAAAAATCTGCCCCGGCCATGATATATGAGCAGGTGCACTGTCATGATGAAGCTGCCAATCACCAGTTGTCCATACCTGCAGCCTTCTGAATCATCTGGATAGTTTTCATGGAGGAATGTTCAAGCTTAAAGTAAAATTTGATGTAGATTCATTGCTCTATTCATTCTGTCACACATGCCCACTGCCCCCACTGACTAGTACAGTGAAGTCATCATTGTTCATGTATGCACAGTCCACTCTCCTTGGCTGCCAGATTATATTAACAATGGTTCGGCTTTTTCCGGACAGGCCCTGTATATATAATATGCTGGCCAGAAGGAATCTCTTTACATGTGTTGCCCTTGTCAGTCTCCAAAAAGTAGTTAAAGACTTGACCTGACATTTTGTGAGATCCAGCTGGGAAGAATCTAGTTGACAAGGATTAATGTGAGAGTCTGTGTTCATTTGATTCATTAGCAAGATTAAATAAATTGTGTGTACTCAGAAGACTGGGGCAGAAAGGTGATGTCTACACATTTTTGTATAAATGCCATGTCGCTTGAAAAAATTCCCCCCCAAAATTACATTTAGAGTTAGTTGGTCTTGTTTGTGTCACTTTTAGAAAGTTAAATTAAATTTTAATAAATGAAGAATGTTTATGCAATCACCTGGTCAGGGATTGAGAATAAAAATAATTCATAATAATACTTGCTAATATGCATTGAATGGTTACTAGATGGCAGACACCAGTCTCAGAATTTACATGTATTGCATTATTTCATCTCTTAATTTAGGAGGCAAAATTATACTTACTTCCTCTTAGAGAGAGTGGAACTAGGGCTTTATGAGCTTATAACTCCATAGACATTTAATGGCAGCTCTAGGAAGTATGCAGCAGAGCCTTCAAACAAAGGGCTAAGACTCCAGAAGATGTGTTCCCAACTCTGCAGTAAGCTGCATGCCTTTCTAGGAGGAGCCAGGAGGAGTTCCCAAACCTTCCATCATGGTCATCACTTGTCAGGTGGCCTTGAATGAGCAGGGCTGCAACTGAGTGTCATTGAGGAAAGCGAATAAACTCTGGTGATCCCACAAATTTAATTCATCTGAACTTTACTTAGCCTCTCCCATGTGAAGCGCGTGCCTCTCAGTGGTGTAGGACACTCAGAAATGAGAAAGCTGTTTGATTAGTTTTGCAGCAGCGACCTGTGGGGATGAAGAGGGTAGTCATTCTGGCGTAGTGAGGGTGAGTGAGTGTTCACGGCATTCAAGCATCCCCAAGACCGTGAACACGTATTGCTGGTCTTTGTCGTGCCCGTGCCCGTGCTGAGAAGCACCTTGCATTCACCATCTCGGTGGTTCCCAAAAGCTGATCCAGAGATTCGTCTGATTCCATAATGGCGTTTTCAACAGACTACAGCTAAATGAGAAAACTAAGGGCAATTTAGTGAAAAAATTTTTTATTGTTGTTCAAGTACAGTTGTCTCCATTTTCTTTCCATCACTCCCCCATCCCCACACATCCCCACTTCCCACCCTCGATCCCACCCTCAATCCCACCCGCTTTGGTTTTGTCCATGTGTCCTTTAGACATGTTCCTGAAAACCCTTCCCTCTTTTCCTTACTTTATCCCCTCCCACTTCCCCTCTGGTTACTGTCAGTTTGCTCTTAATTTCAATGTCTCTGGTTATATTTGCGTGCTTGAAAATTTTAATAGACCTAAATTTAATCAATTCAAAGGACTGCCTTTTATTTTGAGATTATTTCCTTCTTACTTTTTGGTATAAAATGCCCTTTCTGTTATGAAATGATGATGATACCATATGGCATGTGTGTGTGAATATATTAACTTGGCCAAAAAGTCATTAATTTCATGCAATGCTTCTATCATTTTTAAACACTTATTGCAATAACTCATGAATTAGAGAAAAAATGCGAGAATCATTGCAATTCTGTGAGGAAGCTATTATTAGCCCCATTTTAAAGAATAAAAAACTGAGGCCCTGAGTTTTTAATTCACACATCCACCTTCACATGTCTTATAACAAGCAAACCCTGGTTGCAAGCCCAGGTTTTGTGTTTCCGTAGACCTGGAACACCTCCACCGTGGGCGTGCTGTCACTTTTGTCCATGTGTATGTCCATATGCACACATATGGGTAAAGAGAGTGTAGTTTTTGTTGTTTTGGCTTGGTTTTGTTTGGTTTTCACATGCAAAATGTTAGTATGTATGATCTGAAACATTGTAAAAATCTTCCCTAGAGAAGTTTTTACAAGGGAAGACATTCAGACACACCTCACCCTTTCTAACAGCTGCACTGTATACATGTGCCAGAATGTACTGCACTATTACCCTATTGCTTTTATAGACAAAGCTGGAAGGACTATCCTGCTACATGCATGTCTGTGTCCATCTCAGGTTTTCTGCAGGGATATACTGAGAACTGGAATAATTAGGGTGAAAAATATGCATATTTTAAATTTTGAACATGGGTGCCAAACTGTCTCCAGGACCTTACCAGTTTTGAGTCTTACTGTCTGTATTTGAGATTACCCATTTCTCCACCACATCAATTCTAGATAGTGCTGGGAAGCACTTATATTTGTTTAATTAGTTGATTCTATTTATTGATTGATGCCACTCTTGTGAACAAAAGAGTGCGTGCAGCAAACTGTTCTAAACAACCAATGTAATTTTGAAAAGAGCCTTTGTAGTGAGAGTTAGTTGTGAGCTGGGTATCGTTTGTGTATTTGGATTTCTGTTCATTTAGTCCTGGTCTCACAGACACCCCACACCCAGAGAGCTAGTGGTGTTTGAGGATCCTGAACAGAGACGCAGCCTCTAATCTCCAGCTGCAATCCTGTCATTATATGCAAAGCGGTTATCTGGAACCTATGGAATTGGTTTTGCCTGAGCCGCAGCTCTTTCTTCTGAAAGAGGAGAACCCCGCTCCTCAGAGCAGCCGAACTGTCGGCCCTCCAACTCTGTGCCCTGGAGTGAGCATGTGTTTGCCAGGAAAACCGTATCCAAGAAATAGATCTTCTGCAGGGCAGCTCAGAGGACCATCAGGAGCTGAGACCTCATTCTGGAGGCCCAGGGACCAGCTTAACATACAGAGAGCTAAAATAAAATAAAAATGTTTAAAGTACCTCAGAATTCTTGAATTTCTTGAGCAGAAAAAAAAAAACAATAAGTCAATATCATTTCAGTCCAAATTCCTGTTGTATTCATCCATCTACCCACCAATTCAGTATTTTCTCAGTGCTTACTATATGTCAGACCATATATTACATCCTGCATTTTAAGTAGTTAAACCTGCAGGTGAAGATGTTTTCAATTTTCGTCATTAGAGGTGGCAGACTTCCCACCACAACTCTCGGTAGACTGACCCAAAAGAGCTCCAGAATTAGTACATTAGAAAAATTTGGGGCCTGGCAACCAGATTGAAGGGGGTGAGGGTGCAGGAGGCTTTTCTGGAAGCTGAATCTGCATTTGCAAAGCAAGCACACTTTTTACACAGTGCTGCTTCCACCTGCCTTACCCTTCTAACCTCACATATCCCTCATCCCCTGATCCTGTTCTTTCTTTGATTTTTTCTATAGCACTTACCACTTTCTATATTCTGTACAATTTAATTTTTCTTATCTTTATTTTTTATTATCTGTACCCCTGCCTTAGGTAGTAAGCTCTGTGATCTTAGGGATCTTTATCCTTCTACATGGCTATAGCCCTAGGGACCAGAACGGTGCCTGAAAGTATAATCAACACTAACCAAATATAGTGTAAGTGTTTCAACAAGTAAGTGACTCATGATAGAGACAATAAATAACAACATTTCTATAGATACTTCCATTCTCATTGTACTGAAGAGTGAGTCTATGTAGCTGCCTGTGTTTGGAAGTAAGAGTAACATCTAAACCACTCTGGCACTGTCACAAGCTTACCTCAGTTTGGATAATTACATTTAAGACCAGGAAGTCCTTCCTTCAGTCTAACTGGAGTTTTTGTTGCTCTGATGCACAGCAACTCCCATAGAAGATCTTCCTTAGGCTAAATGTCTGGCTTTTTGACAGCCTTAGGAAATTATTATAATAAGGAATTATGAAAGAGAGAAAAGACAACAATTTCCTGTTTTCATTTAAATAGCTGGCAAATTTGAGTGAAGTTAAAGTTACAAATACTGTTCTGTGGATTGAATTACAATGTGAGCTATTACCTTCTGCCTAAGGAAATATCACGGGGAGGTGGCACTGCAGCTGCAGGTTTTCCAGCACTCTCTCTGCCCCCCACAGGGTATGTACAGCCACTCAGTTAAGGATCCTTGTGGCTGAAAGGCACGAGGGTGGCCCTTGCATGTGCATGCAACATATATTCCCTAGTGATACTGAGTGCCCCAGGATTCTTTGTAGGCAAAGAAGTCTATTTCCCCCACACTTCTCCCATTTATTGATATAGTTCACTTGTTTTTGGAGCTAGTAGCATTAGTGTGGCTTTTCCTCAGTTTTTGTTGAGATGAAATTCAAATTCCATCTCAGGTGCTGCTTAAAAGTCTGGTCGATTTTTGTCATTGAGTGAGCAACAGTGGCAACTAGGGTGTCAGCATTTCATCTGGGGTCATCAAGTGTTCTGTTCCTGACTGACGTGTACTGATAGTCACCCCTGTAAAAGCTTTCCTGCCGATCCTGTAAGCAGGTACCTTGCGGATAGGTGCGTACTTGTCTCTGCGTGTAACCGCACTTGTGTGGGGATGTGGGGATATGGGGATGTGGCTGTCCAGAGGACAGAGTGTAGCCCCAAATCATTGTGACATGCATTTAGGAGCTCTGGATCCCATTGTCTCACTTTGCAGACTCCCAATGTGCCTGACTGTGAAGACCAAGTTTAAGGGGAAGTCTAAGCCATTATGCAAAATGGGTCTGTAGGAATCCAATCACCACTGAGCACTTTCGACTTTGGGGAGAAAACGGACTGGAAAACCAGAGTTGGCTCAGGGCAGCTGAGAGCAGTTATTGGTTCCTTATGTAATGTATTTGTTTTTCATTAAACCATTCAGATAAGATCTTATTAAAGTGCCATGTATTATTTATCGTGTTTCTTATGAAAATGAGCTGAAGGGAAAAGTCTGTCCTCTTTTGGGGGCATTCTCAGGCTTTGGCAATGCCAGTGAGAAAAAAAATGAAGGAAAGTAGGGTGAACCCCTGTCAGCACAGCAGCGTTGGAGGCAAAAGGAAGGAGTGGGAGAGGGAGAGTTGGGATCGGACACGTGGGATCTTTGACCCTTTATTCCATCTACATTTTGCAGAGTGGCTTTTCTTTTGATTTTATGAATTGCAAAATTTAGAAAAAATAAATGACAGGCAGAAAGTAAGAAAAAAGTAAGAAGACAGAAAAGAGGGGAACATTTTGTTTGTGAATCAGACCTTGTCTGATGAATATGATCTTTCAGATAATATACACAGCAACAATTTTTCAAACTAACCACTGCCACCCCCCCTCCAAAAAATACATAAAATACCAGCTTATACACTCCCCTGATCGCCCGTATCAGTTCACTTATGCTTAACCGTGCTCCTGTATTCCCTCTAAACGTATGGGATGTGTGAGTTGCAGGGTGCCAGAGGGTGAGGAGTAGAAAGAAACAGCCTGGCTGGGGCCTAGTGTTTGGCATAGGGAAGACTTTATAGTTATTGATGGTGTTTCAAAACAGAACAACAAAAAATGGAGCTGTGGTATCATTAATTTGCTTTTCTTCAGAAAGCATTTTGATTAGCCAGCAAAGGGAACTGTGTCTTGCGAACTAATGGCTCAGTTCAGAAGCTGTCATTTGGCCAAGAGTGTCCCTGCGAGCCCCACGGAGATGTCCGGGGTACCTCAGGGCCAGTTCTGGGCTCTGCCCAAAGTGCTCCTTCCCGAGGGTCCTCCAGCACTTTCAGAGTGTGTCTGCCTTACAGGACACTGGCGAGCCTGAAGCAAGGTGTCTTGCAGGGAACCCAAACAATCAGAAAAGATGCTTTTCAGACAGCCTCTTGCTCTGAAAATGAAAAAGGAAATCCAGTCACTGGGTCACAATCTGTATCACACAATGTAGCAGGATCACAAACTAACCACGCCAAAAGCATGCTTTTTCTTTTCTATTAGGACCAAGGGTGTGTTAGAGTCTTAAAATTTTCTTTTGATTTGCAGATCACATCCCATTTTATTGCATAAAGACTAACAAAATCTACTAATGAATAATTATTACTTCATAAAATCAAAGGGAGGGGGGAGACCCTTCTGCAAGAGCAGAATGCTAATTTGGCCAAGGAGGGCTGGTGAGGCAGGAAAAAATAAAATAAATAAACCGTTGTCATTTGGCCGTTGTAGCCCACAGAGTAATCTCTTATCAGACATGGACTTCCCCACCCTGTGCATTTATAATTTGAGAAGAGTGGGGATTCTAAGCTGGAAGAAGC
>PVIA01002951.1:142500-187017 GCA_004024845.1 Tonatia bakeri | reverse complement strand
TCTTATCGTAGCCTGCATTTGTTCATCTAATTTATGTCCAAAGTCAACCAATTCTGTGAGCTTCCTGATCACCAGTGCTTTGAACTGTGCATCTGGTAATTCGGCTATCTCTTGGTCACTTAAAAAAATTGGTTCTGGGGCTTTCAAATATGTTTGAGCCATCTTTTTTATTTTCCTTTGGTTTGGTTGCGGCTGTTTCTTAAGGGCGGCGGAGCCTTAGGTGTTCGCCGGGGTGGAGCACCTCATTCGCTGGGTTGTGATGTTTTATGTGGGGGCGGGGTCTGAGAGGGAACAATGGCGCCTGCTCCGCTCTCTCTAGGACTTCCATCCCCTCCCCTGCCTCCCACAAGCAAATTGGGCCCTTGCTGTGCTGGATTCCGGGCGGTGGGCTGGTGCACTTTCTGGGACTCTGTGGGCTTCCCCGAGAAGTCCCTGTGAGGCTGAGAGAGTCTCCTGGCCTCAGTTCCCCGACAGGGCTCTTAAGCTTTGAAACTTGGAGGCTCTGCCCGTTTTCACTGCCTGTTTTCGCTTAGTTTGTGCAAACGTGTGGCTGCGGACAGCTAGCTGCCTTGCGTCTGCTAGTTGCGCCCAGGGTCCGCCACCGGTACGCCCGCTGCCGTCTGCGCCCTGCGCACCCGCGCCTGCCAGCCAGCGTTTCTTTCTGCCGGGACCCCTCGACCCCTGTCTGCAGGCTTCCGACTCCACCGCTCCCTACCGGTCTGGATGTGCTGGAGCCCGACTTCTGTTCAATTAATTTCTCTCTGTTCTGGTTGATTCTTGTTTCTCAATTTTTGTTGTCTTTAGTTTCGGTTGCGCGAGGAAGCACAATGCGACTGCCTATGCCTCCATCTTGGCTGGAACTCCCACATTCAGGTTTTAAAATCATCATTGTTATCACCACTGCTACCATTACCATCACCATCATCATCATCACCATCACTTGTGTACAATATATTTGTTTAGTTTAAATAAAACACACAAATAAAAGTGAAGTCCTTGTTTTTCTATTCAGTGTCTCCACTCCTTTTCTCCCTCACATTGAGTATTATGAATTCTTACTGATATTATTATATTTTCTACATATATGTGTTCATATATAATGAATAATAACCCATATTTACTGAGCACTCAATATACACCTGGCATGTTCTAAGTTGTTCCAATGTATTCCTTCCTTGACTTTGGAAACAGCCCCATGAAATAGGTACCACTATTGTTTCCACTTTAAAATTGAGACACCGGAGCTTAAATATCTTGTAAAAGGTCACACACCTAAGAAGTGGTAGAGCTGGAATTCAAATACAGGCATCTGACTCCAGAACCAGTGAACTTCATAAAATCTAATGCTTTTAACTACTCTAAAGTTATACCACCTTTTGTGGTACTTCTTAAAGTAATGTTTTAAGGGCTTAATAATCCATTTTAAAATTTCTCTCCACTTGTTTTCCCTCTGAACAATGTACTTTTTAGGTACATATTAATTCAATCATTGTATTTTCCTGATATATAATATTCCATCAGAAATATCCACCATGATTTTCTGCATTCTTCTTGAGGGGCATCTAGAGTGTGGCTGATTTTTTGTTACTACAAGCCATACTGCCATGAATATTGTTGTAAATGTCTCCTTGAAAACTGTTGCTTTCCCCTGCAATTTCAATATGGCTATTTAACCAGTGCTTTTGCCAATTGGTAAGTGAAGCATGAAGTGGCTTATTTAAATCCTATTAATATCTGACTGATTAATAATACTTTAATCCTTTGCTGGACTTTGCAGCATTTTTAAGAGACTCGCTTGTTAGCTGAAAGAATTTAACCTATAATGGTTGATATAATGCTGTGAAGAATTTCTGAAAATGCAGAGAGTGGATTCAAAGATTACATACAGGGGGATGGTCCCAATGCCTTTAGGACTCCTGTTATCCATCCAGTAAGGTTAACTTTTCTCTTCCTGAAAATGCAGATCTCCATGGAAGTCTTTGTTTCAGCACCAATATTCTGAAGTGGTTCAGAAGCTACTTGAACTATTTTCAGTGCTTCTTTTCTACCTTGTAAGTTACAAATACATAGAGTATCTATTAAACTACAAAATGCTCTGGGGTATGATGGCCATGTGCTTTTAATATACAGGAAGACATGTTTTAAATCTTGAAAACTAGGGAGTGCACACCAAATGGGATTTCCTTTGCAGTCCAAGCAGCCTTGACCTTCAGTATTTTAAGGTTCATGCCACCACTATACCTCCAGTGCACACACTGCTTGCCCTTGAATGGAGATCGTGCAAGTGGGAACATCAGAGAGCTACCTACTGGAGGCCCGAGAATAATTTGAGTTGTGACAAGTACAGTCTTTTATTCTTGGAGAGAGTTCACTAGAATAGCATATTTTTTTTCGGGATGAATTCATTGTGAATGGACTCAGTTGCCCATTTGTTATTTTTATATTTTATATGTGTATGATTATTCATATATATCTTGGTGCATTGCACAGATGTCTTAGAAAAGAAGACTCACTTGACCCAAACAAGAAGGAAGCAGAATTTTCCATTAACAGCACAGCAATAAAAAAGCACATTGGGCATGGAATTAGAACACCTAGTTCTAATTCTAACACTTGTTTGGTGAAACTGGGTAAGTTATTGTAAATGGGAATCATAGCATTACTGATCTCATCATGTTGTAAGATGATTATAATCATACCTTCTAAATTAACATGATTTAACCAAATGAAATTTTAAAAATCTAACCTCTTTCTAAAATACTGAGTGACATACCTGGTGCACTTGTTACATACCTAGAAAAATCCTTTACAAATTTAAAATGTAAAGTGGAGACATTGGTATCCCATTCATAGAGTTCCTGTGGGAAAAAAAATGGCTTGATATGTGTACAGTATTGTAAGTCAAGGACTAAGGATGATCACTTAGAAAATGCTGAGTCACTGAACTTATGGAGTATCTGTTTTTGAGGCTTAAACATGGAAAAAATGGCCAGAGAGATGGGATGGAGTTTAAAGAGAAAATCACAGGGTGAAGCCTGCATGTCTGCATTTGGTATGGCAAGGATATGTAAGTGGGATCTGACTAAGTGAGTAGGTGACTGAGTCTTGAGATTATTTTCAATCACTGTCCTAGGTGTTACCCATTGGGCAAAGGAAGCTGAATAGTAAGGGGATATGAGGCATATTACCTGGGATGGGCAGGAGGTGAGGAGGAAGAGGCTGAGCCTCAGTCCAATTTTCCATGTCAAAGAGTTGTGCAGGGGGAAACCCATGGAGGTCCTACCTGAGAACCCATAAATGTCTTCTGTGTGGAAATCAGTATTTGATGAAGAGAGGGAACTGAAGGCCAGCAGACAGTGGCCCTTTGACAAAAAAGAGGCTGATTTACCATGAGCAGTCACTCGTGGAATGTCTTCCTTCTGCAACTCATCCCTGTTCCAATTTTAGGACAGTACTGATAGCAAAGAATTAAGGAATGGCATATGAGAGAAGACCCCAGTCCCTCCCTACCTCCTACTCCAACCCAGAGTCACTTTTCTAGCCTATCTTAGATTGTATAGGAAAAGATCTATAAATTGAATATGAGATTGAAATTTTTCAATGGAGACCATCAAAATCAGTCTGAAAACTTATGAAATTGGGCTGAAATCCCACCAGAGAGCCTGAAACTCAATGGAATGGAGGCTTGACAAAGAATGTGTTATTAAAAAAAACATTTTCATGATCATACCACAAGTTGATGCACCTTGATGAAGTCAAACTAGCTATTAATAAATCATTGTAAGTGTTTGTCCTTATATTCATTATAAATATTTCTGTCTCCTTGTGAGCTTTGTACTCAGTCTTGGTAGAGATGAGACTTGGTCTGCCTTCTGTATGGCTAATCTTAAATTGTTCATGCATTTGTTCGTTTATTCAATCTACATTTATTGAACATTTAGTGTGCCAGATATTGAACTACTGAACCAGACTCTTGGGATAATTGAGCAGGCCAAATACTGATTTCACATGATTTTACATGGAATAAAGACTTTTTTTAAAGCTCTCAAGGCACTGGCAGATACTGCACAAAGTAAAATGTGGACTTTACAACCAAATAGCATTCTGAACTGCCTGGTATAAATAATGGTGACTGTGCATTCTGTGTTTTCCAGGACAGTCTTGGTTTCTTTTAATTTCATTGTTTTTCAATAAAGTAAATTTATTCAATATGTAGCTCAATGCAATTTATTTTTTATGGCTTTGTAACACTTTTCATCTAAATTAATAAATGATAAATCATCCTTTGTTAGATCACATGCCCCAATAGCATTTGACAAATGTGGACACAATGCTTCAGATTTTCAAAAAAATCAAATCTAGATGTGGATTATGGTGACAAAAATATGAAAGTTATTTCCTTTAGGTCTAGAATATGATGACAAAAATATGAAAGTTATTGTTTCCTGGAAACCCAGCTTTCCTGGCCGTTGTATCTCTTGGCATCAGACATTGTTTTTGAGGGTGTAACAAGCTGCAGCTAAAACAACAGTTTGCCTTATGCCCATCTGAGCCCGCAGTGATGTCATGTTCACTGATTTCCTGTGCTTTTGAAGGTAATGAACAGATGTACACGAGTCTTCACTCAGATCATACATCCTGCAAGCTAAAATGAAAGCTAGTGACAGAACCAGGGAAAGAGAGAGAGACAGACAGACAGACAGACAGACAGACTTAGGAAGGATAGAAGAGAGAGAGCCACAGTGAAATAGTTTGTAACCATCTCAGCTCTTGTCTCAAAATAATTTTTTGCACAGGCCATTCTAGAAGCATGAGGAAGATAAAAATCAGCTGTTGTTTTTAGATTCCTTTTAGTTTTATGGTGGGATAATTTAATTAAAATACATTTTATTACCATTTTACAGCCTCTGCCTGCTCTCTCTACTGCTGTAATCTCCTCAAGAGGGGAGGTATGACATTCTGTGGAATCCCCAGTAGCTTTTCAATCATCAGTTCATATCTTCTGAATTAGTTCCAATTTGCTAAAGGAACCCTTTTCTTACTTAGCATTCTTGTCGCTGAAAATAAGTGGTCTGATTATCTGATGTACTGCACTGTAATGGGGAATTTTTCTTTATTATTTTTATCTTCTCAAACATGATAGCTTTAGAAAACAGATATTTAGCAGTAAGAAACTTATTTTAAATACATGTCTCCCACTTTCCTAAGTGTGGTAGACAGAATGATGGTCCCCTAAAGATGTCAACGTTCTGATCCTGAGAATATGAACCTTTGAATATGTTACTCACCTCTTTGCAGAACCTGTGAATATGTTATGTTACCTTATATAGCAAAAGGAACTTTGCATATGTGATTAATTTAAGGAGCTTGAGATGTGAGATTAACTTAGATCACAGGTGGCAAACACAAGGCCCATGGCCGAATCCGGCCCTATACCTTGTTTTATCTGGCTCAGCACCTTGTTTCTACCTGGCTGCAGCGCTGAGTTCTCACTTAACTGTTAAGGAGTAGTAACATTCATACAGTCCTAAAATTACATTGGGCCCTTTGAAGGAGAATGCGAGGCTGATGTGGCCCCCAGTGAAAATGAGTCTGACACCCCTGACTTAGATAATCAGGACTATACAGATGGGTCCACTGTAACCACAGGGCTTTAAAAATGAAAGAGGGAGGCAGCAGTGAGGTCAGAAAAAAGGTGATGATGAAACCAGTTGGAGAGACGCCATGCCGCTGGCTTTGAAGACGAATACCTCTGGAAGGTGAAAAAAGCAAAAGCAAACCATCCCTCCCAGAGACTCCAGAAGGAATGCAGTCTTGTTGACATCTCGATTTCAGCCCAGTGAAACCTGCACTGAACTTTTAAATTATATCACTGCAAGATAATGAGTATATAACTGTAAAGCAATAACTTTGTAACTTAATTCACTAAGCAACAGCAGCAATAGGAGGCTAATACACGAATACCATTTTTGTGTAAAGGTTGAATCCTTAACATATTAGCTTTTAGTTGTATTATTTAATAAAAGTCTTCCTCAACCTCACTAGCCTTTAACTGAGATATTTTGTATAATTGAAGATGTAGTATTGGCAGCAAGTTTCTCATGCCTCCACACTTCACTTTTAACTGATGCTCTTTCTAGAACCTGGTTTTCAGTGGCAACATTCTTATACTTGGACAAGTCCATTACCGCTCATCCTCAAGTCTAATTTTAATCAAATTTATTGTAGACAGAATACCCACACCAGACAGGACTTTATGAATTTTATAACAATTGATAAAGTAGGAGGGAATACTCTTTTTCGTGTTATATTTGGAAAATTTCTCTTAATTTGAATTATAAGAGTGAAATCTGCCAAGATAACTTTCATGTTGTACTGTCATGATGAATATTCTATGGCCATTAATGTTGTCTACCAAGGAAGCCCCTTCTTTGCAGCAAATACCAGTGCCTGAAACAATGAGAATTTCAGTATAATTCAGTTGGCAGCTTCACTAACTGGGCAATGCAGAGCAAAGTGAACCTGAGAGTCAGTTCCCAGGTTCTTCAAGCCCTTTGTTTTACCTGTCACACATTTTTTCTCTATTACTCTAACACAATGAAGTTTAAACAACTCTCACTTAGGTTTCTTGGAGACTCACACCAGATATATGGAACAGTAAGAAAAGAAGAATTTGTGGCTGCCTTTTTTTTTTCTTTTAATTTTAATTGAGGATTTGTAAAGCCTTTGGATTAAGGCAGAGCCTCTGGTACAAGTTCAATTGTGATACACAGAGACAACAACACTCCAGGGAGGTCTTTGTGCAGATCTCGCCCATGTCAGGCAGTGCCTTTTTTAGGTTTCTTTGTTTGTGGGATTTCCACTGTGATTTTAACTGTAAAACTGTGGCAGCAGATTGAATTTTAATGGTGATATTCACATAGCATTAAGCTTGTTAAAGAGTTGACAGTATGATGGTGTGTGTATGTGAGAGAGAGAGAGAGATCTTACTGAGACATAAAATGATCTTTGCAAAGGAACCTGATAGTGATTCAAGGAAACACTTTCTAACTTGAAACCAGGGCACTCCAAATAAGAAGCAAAATAACACAATTATTGAAAACCTGAATTGCAAATGCCCTGCCCTTCTGCTTCTACTTCCCTTCATTTTCTCACCATACTCAGCCCCTACACTGTTCTTCACTCTCCCCAGGAGGAGCACCTTGACTCTGCAGAGAACTTAGAAGCCTTCACAAGATACCTTAGTCATCTCCCTAACAATAACAAAGCTTCTTCCTAATAGCAGATAACCATAAATTCACATCTATCCCATCTTTCTGATTTTTCATTGTAATGGAAATGTCCCTACTGTCTAAAACTTTGAATTGACTTCCTGTGATTTGCTCTAGAACATTATGTGATTGCTTGTTTCTTCTCGCTCTTGTAGAGGAAACCTTTCCCCCTTAATTGGATACTTTCTGTCAACTTTCAAGCATGCTTATCTCTTTCATATTTTAAGAATGACAACAAAAACTGCTTTACCCTTCAGATACTGCATTATCTTTTCTTCCCCTCTAAAGCAGAATTTCTTCCAATTGCTTCTGAGTTCACCTCTATTTGGCTTTTGATCCCCTGACTCCACCAAAATTCCTCTCATTTATGTCATCAATAATGTCCATTTCACTAAATTAAATGGACACTTTTACTTCTCTTTCTGACTGCTCAGCAGCATTGGACACACCCTCTTTCTCAAAACACTTTCTTGGCATTCCTCCTACCTATCCATTTATTCTTCTTCTGTTTCTGTTTTAGTCTCTACACTCTCCTTCTAGGCAATGTAACTCTTGCTCATACCTTCAATAACCATTTCTGGGCTGATGAACCCCAAATATCTTTTTCTAGTTCAGTCTATTCCTTTGTTTCACACCTTAATGTCCATATGCCTGCTTGACATTTTCTCTTAAGTAGCTTGAAGAACATACTCACAAGTACTCTGTTGAATCCTTCATCTTTTTCTAGCAAATGCCATCAGTCATGCTGTTAATGAATGTTCCGGCCTCCACTCAGGTATGCAAGCCAGGAGGTCAGAATCATCTTTGACAAATCTGTCTAATTCATAATGCCAATCCCACTCAGCATTGTCTGTTTTACATTTCTGTAAATCACTCAAATATACCTACTACTCATGATTTCTATCAATTTCAAACTAGTCTAAGCTACCATGGTCATTACTTTTCTTCCAATGCATTTCCTATAACATAGCTAGAGTGACCTTTACATAATGCAGATTAGAACATATCACCTTTCAGATTAAAGCCTTTGATGGATAGAAATCATGTTATTTTACATGCTCTGTGGACATTTGTATTCTAGCTCCTGACTGTCTCCATTGTCAATGTGCACCCCACTTACATCCTCTTTAAAAGGCTCCAGGCACCTTGTCCTTCTCATACATGTCATACTCCTCCAGCCACAGGGCTTTTGCACATGCTTAGCCACTCTTTTGTCATCTCTTTCCCTGTTGAACTCCTACATACTAAGATTCATCTCCTCATGGAAGCCTTTTCTGATTCCTCTAACTAGACAAAAATCGCCCTCATGAAGTTATATATCTCTCCTTCATATCACTTAGAACAGTTACAGTTTGATATACATTTGCCTGTTTGATTAATAATGATAGTATTTGGAACCATGAGATGTGCAGAGGTCACAATGCTAAGTCATTGTATTCTTTGTGCATAGCTGAAGTCAGTTAGCAAATGTGCCTGGGAAATGTATTTTTGAACATGAAAAGTACTTGTACATTATTCTAATCTGTTTTAGAGAGGAGGAGACTGAGTCTTAGGAGACTCATTGAGACTAAAACTCAAGTTTAATAACTCAGATATAGGGACAAATTTATGGTATAATATTGATGTGTTTTAAAATGTGCTTTATGTTCTATTTATGCATTAATACAAATATAAATGAAATTGGTATCAATTATTTTAATAGTGGTAGCACTGGAAGAATTACAGGTAAAGTCTATATTCAACACCTCCTGTAAGTGGTTACGTTTTTTAGACAATGACCCAAACACAAACTTTTTTGTCACAATTCCTGTAGATTTTGAAGCTTCTTGTATGAAATCAAACTTACTACCCTGGATTGAACCAGTAATATATACATGACACAGAAAGTGACTAGATACAAGGAATTCTATCTAATTTGAATTGGCCTGGTCAAAACTCCACATTGGACGGTGGCAAATTCTTCCCATTACTCTTCCCCTTGTGGCAGCTTGCCAGTCACTTGCTTATTTGTTTTCAGATTTACTGCATATTCCCATTTCTGTTCTGTTTGGAATACAGAATTACTAACTAAGGAATTACTAAGTGTTATGTAGGGTCAGCCTATGGGAAGAGAAGATGGCGGACAAGAGGGAGAGGGTTCAGGGTTATGTCTCCTCTCACGGAGGCAGTCTCTCTGGCAGCTGCTGCACCTCCTCCTTGACTCTAGCTCCTGACAGATCACTCATTAAATGGTCTCAACTCCCACAGGCAGCTCCTCTCGTGGTTCTTGCCCCCATTACATATTCCCAGCTTTAGGGCTTTACTGAAATTACTTTTTTCTCCAACCCTATGGGGTGATACTGGCTTCCCTGCTGTTGCTAATCTGTGGGTTGTTTCATGATCTCTGAAGTTTCTGAGCTCTACCACACATGTGCAACCAGTTGCTTGTATTAAATTTCCTTTATTTGAAATACTTAAATTGATTTATATTTTCCTGGTTGGACCTTGATTGATATAATTTTTTTTAATCCCAGGAAACAGATCCTGAAGAACAAATTCTGAGCTTCGATTGCTTGCTTCTTTTAGCTTGAGCACGGTGTAAAACTTCTTTCAGGTAGAAAATGGGATACTATAATCAATCTGTCTCATCCAGTAGCATTACAATTACTTAAATTATAACCTGGTTTGTTTGGGGTGATGTGCCAGTTGAAAGCTGGGCTCTGGGAAAACAAGGAGCTATTGCACTTGACTACGAAATTGGGATGGCTGTTTCTGATCGTGCTGGACTGCTTAAGAAAAGACAACGATAAGCCTAGAGCCTTAAACTCTTAGCTAAGGCACACTACTAGAGAATCAGAGAGCTGCTATGGCATTCTTAGACATTTTTATGCCAGGAGGGAAATCATAGTTAAAGATCAGAACTTGAAAACACAGACTCATCAATTTATTATGTTAGTATAAAGACATTAATTTTAAAGGGTGGATTTCTGAGTTTGGGTGCAGGATACTTAAGCAGATGCAGCTGAACATGCGAATCATGAACTCAGCGTATCCCTGAGGTTCCATTACCAGCAGATGCAATTATGTCTGATGACAACCATCTTCAGACTAAGAGCCTGTAATATTTTTTATTGAAGTATAGTTGACATACAATATTATATTAGTTTCAGGTGTACAACATAGTGGTTCAACATTTATATACCATATGAAGTGATTACTATAAGTCTAGTAACCACCTGTCACCATATCTAGTTATTATAATGTTACTGACTATATTCTCTATGCTGTCCATTACATACCCATGACTTATTTATTTTATAACTGAAAGTTTGCATCTCTCTCTTTTTTAAAGATTTTATTTATTTATTTTTTAGAGAGTGAAGGGAGAGGGGGAGAGAGAGAGAGAGAGAGAAACATCAATGTGCGGTTGCTGGTGGACATGGCCTGCAACCTAGGCATGTGCCCTCACTGGGAATTGAACCTGCGATGCCTGGTTCGCAGCCCATGCTCAATCCACTAAGCTACGCCAGCCAGGGCTGAAAGTTTGCATCTCTTAATCCCCTTGACTTTTTTTTTGTCCATCCTCCACCCTCCTCTCCTCTGGCAATAATCAGTTTGTTCTCTGTGCCTAGGAGTCTGTGTCTGTTTTATGTTGTTTGTTTTGTTAGGTTCTACGTAGAAGTGAAGCCATACGGTACTTGTCTTTGGCTTATTTCACTTAGCATAATACTTCTAGGTCCATCTATCCGTGTTTTTGCAAATGCCAAGATTTCATTCTTTATATGTTATAGTGGAATATAATATAAAGCACATATTTTTTATCCATTCATCAGTAGACACTTAGATTGTGATAGTTCTATTTTAAATTTTTCAGGAACTGTCATACTGTTTTCCATAGTGGTTGTACCAGTTTACAATCTCACCAACAGTGCACTAGGGTGTCCTTTTCTGCACATCCTTGCTTGTACTTGGTATTTGTTGTCTGTTTTGATAATAGCCACTTTGACAGGTATGAGGTGGTATCTCATTGAGGTTTTGATTTTCATTTTGATAATTAGTGATATTGAGCATCTTTTCATATATCTGTTGGCCCTCTGTATGTCTTCTTTGAGAAATTTCTGTTCAATTCCACTGACTGTTTTTTTAAATGAGTTCAGTATATTTATTTATTTATTTTTCATTAAATTTATTCGGGTGACACTGGTTAATTGTTTGGGGTTTGTGCTATTGAGTTGCATGAGGTTTTTATTTTTTAGTTTTTGAAATGTTATTATTTATTTTTATCCTCATCTGAGGACATGCTTATTGATTTTAGAGAGAAGGGAAGGGAGAGGGAGTGAGGGAGAGAAACATTGATGTGAAAGAGAAATATCTATTGGTTGCCTCTTGAATACCTCAACTGGAAACTGGACCTACAACTTAAGCATGTGCCCTGACTGGGAATTGTACTCATGGCCTTTCGGTTTATGAGATGATGCTCTGACCAACTGAGCCACACTGGCCAGGGAGTTTTTGATGTATTTTGAATATTAACCCCTTATCAGATATATCATTTGCAAATATCTTCTCCCATTCAGTAGGGTACCATTTTATTTTGTTGATGGTTTCCTTTGCTATAAAAAATCTTTTTCTTTGATGCAGTTGTTTATTTTTGTTTTTGTTGCCCTTGCCTGAGGAGACACATCCAAAAACATATCTAAGAGCAATGCCAAAATGTTTACTGCCTACATTTTCTTCTAGGAGTTTTATAGTTACACAGTCTACATTTTGGTCTTTAATCTATTTTTAGTTTATTTTTTTATGTGGTATAAAAAAGTGGCCTACTTTCTTTCTTCTCTCTCTCTCTTTCTCCTCCTCCTCCCCCAACCCCTCCTCCTCGTCATCATCGTCATCGTCCTCCTCCTCCTCCTCCTTCTTCTTCTCCTCCTCCTCCTTCTTTTTCTTCTTCCTTCTCCTCCATCTTATTTTTCCTCCTTCTCCTCCTCCTTCTCTTTCTCCTTCTCCTTCTTCTCCTCCTCCCCACACCTCCTCCTCCTCCTTTTGTATGTAGCAGTCCAGTTTCCCCAGCATTTATTCTTCATCATATATTCTTGCTTAGTTTGTTGTACATCAATTGACCAATAAGTATGGGTTTATTTCTGGACTTTGAGGAACTTACCTTAAAAAGTTGCTTTGAAAAGAGATGTGCATTTCCCTTCAGACTCATCAGAAATGTCTCTTATTTATTCCAGATTCATATTGGAGTCAGATGTGAGCATGCCTCAGGTGGAGAATTGCAGGTCTGATCCATTAATAAGTATAAGCCAAAAGAATTATAAGTGTTTGCTAATTTTATTAGCAGGCTCCTGGAAAACACGTGTGGGGATGGAATTTACGTAAGACTAAGGAGGGCAGAATATAATGTAGGACCAATCAATATTTATCAATGTAGGTGTATTTACCTGAGGATCCAGATTAAATGAGCTAGCTCAAATAGCTGAAAATCATACTAAAATATTGCTTGATTGTTTTACTAAGATGTGGAATTATAAGTGGCCTATAAAAGAGAAGGATAAAATGCAGAACTTCCCTAAAATAAAGCTGAAGAAGAATTCAAAAGCATAGGGAAGTGAAAATGTTGGAGTGATTTTTTTATCCAGTGTACGCACTCTCCTCCTATTTCTTGTAGAAGAACTTACAGGATGCTTCTTTTCCTAAACCATTTCTAATTGCATTAATTCGAAGAGCCTCAACTTCCTTAAATGTCTATGATGATTTTCATTTGCGGGCTCTAGGTGACAGTGTGAGATAATGCCTTTGAAATAAACTAATTTTAGCAGGAAGAAGACATCTTGGAATGTCAGGAATCAGGTGGCAATGGCACTTTATTGGTAGAAACAAGACAAACACATCACTTTAATGACGAAGAAGGGCTGAGAGGCAACAAGATATTTTTCCCTGGAGGGATAGTAACTAATTGATCATAGTTTGTCTAGGAATTAAACAGAAGGACATGCTAAAAGAGAATTAATTGACCTACATAACCAGAAAATACCAGGAGTGGAAGGAAAAAAATGTAACTAGTGAGGTGATAGAAACTAACTAAACTTATTTTGTTAACCATTTTATAATATATACCTAAAACTAATATAATGTTATATGTTACTTATATCTCAATAAAGTAGGAAAAAATAAAATAAAATCTATAATAAAAATAAAACTGTAGGGATAAAGTAAGCCAGGAAATTTCCCCTCTTTCTAGGAAAAGAAAGTCAGGGCTTCACAAAAGTACATTAGAACATTTTTTATCTTACTTATGTAAGGTAAGTACAGATAATAATACTTAAGGAAAATCCATCTTCACAGAAGGAATTACCTTAGAAATAGTATATGGAGGAAATCACCAGTGACAAATAGAATACTCAAAATTGAGAATTGGGAATTAATTCCCAAAGGAGTTTTGATGTCAACTCAAAGTTCAGAATATAATCATACTTAAGATTTATAATAAAATAAATAAATAAAAGTAAAAAAAAAACTGTCTTGAATAAGTGCAGCAGGAAATTACAACCTCTCTTCTTCTGAGACACGAGCCTTTTCACAGATCCAGGGTCAAAGGAAGAACCAGGTTACCTTGAAGAAGAATTGGGGAACACTGCCACAGATATATACTGTCAATCCTTGGTATCCATGGAGAATTGGTTCTATTCTAGGATACCCCTTTCCTCTGCTGACAGATACCAAAATCTATAAATATTCAAGTCCCTTATATAACATGGCATAGCATTTGCACATAACCCATGCAATCCTCCTATATACTTTAAATAATCCCTAGATTCCTTATAATACCTAATACAATGTAAATAGTTGTATAAATAGTTGCTATACTGCATTGTTTAGGGATCAACTTTCTGGAATTTTTACTGTCTAAAATAGTACAAAAAATCAATGAAACCAAGAGCTGGTTCTTTGAAAAGATAAATAAGATTGACAAACCTTTAACAAGATTCATCAAAATAAAAAAAGAGAGAGAGGACCCAAATAAGTAAAATCAGAAATGAAAGAGAAGTAATAACAAACATCAAAGAAATACAAGGGATTGTAAGATAATTTTATTAACAACTATATATCAACAAATTAGACAATCTAGATAAAATGAATAAATTCCTAGAAACATACTATCTTCCAAAACTGAATCAGGAAGAATTAGAGAATTTTAGTAGACCAATTACAAGTAGTGAAGTTGAAGCAGTAACTTTAAAAAACTCCCAACAAACAAAAGTCCTGGATGAGATGTCTTCACAGGTGAATTTTACCAAACTTTTAAAGAACTATCCTTCTCAAATTATTCCAGAAAGTTCAAGAGGAGAGAAAGCTCCCAAGCTCATTTTATGAGGCCAGAATTATACTAATTAAAAATCCAGATAAAAATACTATGAAAAGAAAATTATAGGCTGGTATTCCTGGTGAATATAGATGTTAAAATCCTCAACAAAATATTAGCAAATTGGATCTAGTGATACATTAAAAAGATCATACACCATGATCAACTGGGATTTATACTGGGGATGCAAGATTGGTACCATATTCACAGACCAATAAGTGTGATACATTACGTAAACAAAATGAAAAATGAAAATCACATAACCATATCAATAGATGCAGAAAAGGCATTTTAGAAAATCACCCATTTATGATAAAACTCTCAGCACAGTAGGAATAGAACAAACACACCTCAACATAAAGGCCATATGTGACAAGCTGACAGCTAATATCATAGCCAGTGGGTACAAATGAAAAGTGTTTCCCTTAAGATCAGGAATACACCAGGGATGCCCACTTTACCACCCTTATTCAACATGGTACTGGAATCAGACCAGAAGAAGAAATAAAAGGCATCCAAACTGGAAATGAAGAAGTAACACTGCTATTGTTTGTAGCTGACATGATACTGTTACAATTACAGACTGTAACAGCTGTGCATATTTGTTATGAATATATTATTCTGGTTTTTTTAAATTTATTCTTCCCACTATTTAGTTCCAAAGATGTTGGTAGTGATTGCTTTTACAAATGAGTTCATAGGTCACTGGACTAGTGCTGGCATGAAGAGAAGGACTTCTATCAAATGGAGATACTTTAATTCAATATGAACATGGTGATTGATGGGCCTTTACATCTCCTCATTTGAGAAGGGGGTGAGGATGTGTTCATTTTTGGCAGAACAGTCATTCCTTTGATTCCGTAAATAGCAGTCTTTGACATAGGGAAAGAGATTGCCGTGGTCGGAGAGTTAAATGTGAGTAGAAGAGTGCAAAGAGTGCTGGGAAGCAAGAGGGGTGGACTGTGTAGGTCATGTGCCAGCTTCTCTCACATTTATTCTCCGGACTTTTCCTGTGCTGCTTTGTGTTGCAAGAAAAGTCATTTTCCATATTTCCTTGACTTCTAGCCTTTAAGTTGTTCGACCAATGGGAAGCAGCAGGAGAGAAGTGGAGTGAGAGGAAGAAGTCAGTATTTTTCTTTCTTTTTTACTCTGGTGGCATCTTGAATCAGGGGCATCTCCTCTGTGGTTCCGGCTCCTGCCAGGGAGCCCATCTCTCCATCTTCCAGACCTGTGATGGGAACGTCTGCCAGGGTGTGAGTTCCAACCAAACATCTTTGGCTTCCTGGTTCCTGGACAAGTAGTTTTCTGCTGTTGCTCATTTCTAGGTTGCTTCACTGTCTCAATTTGGCTTTTTTAACTTTGTCATCACTTACATAAACCATGCCATGTATTAAATTCTCTTAGAAAAAGAATTCCTTTTGTTTGAAATACCTGGGCCTGATTGACACAAGGAGTGAAAATGCTGGAAAAACAAAGAGAATATTTGTTATTTCAGTTTCAGCTCAGGCTGTCATCTCAGGTGGTACCAAGTAAACTTGTTATTTCTCTTTGATGTGACATAAAACGGAAGCTCCTTCATTGTTACCCAGGGACCTCCCTAATGTAGCTTCTGCCTGTCTCTTCAACTTGTCTTCTGACATTCCCTGCCTCGCCCCACAATTCAGCCATTCAGCATCACTTGCACTTCCAGGAGTGGATGAGCTGTTTTTTTCACTCCTCCACGGCTCTCTGGAAAGCCACTATCTCTGTATTCTGGCTTACTTTCTCAAGACTCAATTCAAGTACCTTGTATAGTGTTGTAACAGGGGGAGCTGGCTAGATTGCTGGTGGGGTAGACACCCTAAGGCACCCTAAGGCAGCACGAAATGCTGTCTTTCCTCGAGTGGGAGAAGGGAGAAGTGGTGCAATAGAGCCTGCCTTCCCTGGGAGAAGGGAAGGGTGGTAGGAGGAGGCTGGCTGAGGCAACAGTAAACAAGTTAGTGCAGCACGTGAACCAGCCCAGCGTGCCAGCATGCGTTGCCCTGGCAACTGAGAAGCACGGTGTGACAGCAGAAGGAAGCTGACAGAAACCGTGCCCCTGTGTGTAGCTAGAAAAACCTCCTACCCACTTCTAGATCATGGTGGCAGGAGGAGGGGCAGAATCACTTTGTGGAATGACATGTATGATGGGTGTTAGCCTAGACTGGCTGGCAAGCTGGACACTCTCACAGCATGTAAGATTTAAGGGCAGACGACTTAGATGGAAGGCATGAAGTCTTGGCCCTTTTGGCATTCTCCTCCTTTGCCTGGTTTTGGGGGCTGGAACATTTGTGGGACCCAGCAGATGCCTGGTGCCACTCACGGATGGCTGTTGACTTGCCCCAAGCCAGAAACAGGCCTGTGGGGAGCACCCGCCTCACCAGCAGTGGGTCCATGTGATGCTGTGGCATCATGCTGCAGGTGACCTGGACTGCACCCCTTCTTAGTGTACAGATGTGGGGGCTGGGAATGTTTGCTGGCTCTAGGGGCATGAGCAGCCTTGAACACTAGGGTCCTGTGGACGGAGCCCTCTGTATGACCAGCTGCAGTGATCTGGCAGCGTGCCCTGGCCCTGAGGGAGCCAGGGCCCAGAGGGAGGAAGCTGAGGCAAAGCAGTGGAGACGAGCCTGGAGCAGGAGAGATGGAGACCCAATCGTGTAAGAGCCTTGAGCCTTAGGAGGACAGATAAGAATGGAGCAGTGTGTATGGACACTGATTCTGGTCCTGGGGGTGCCTGGCTTCTTTCTGTGTTTTGCAGAAGAGAATGGCTTGGAGTCAGAAAGTTTCCACTCCCCCAAATTGGGCAACCTTGTAATATAAACCTTTTTTCTCCACCAATTATTGTGTTATGCTTGTGAATGGTGGCAGGTGGCTGAATCCCATTTTGTTCAGTAACAGTGTGACATCTTTCCTGACACCTACACAGAATGGCTCACTCATGTCTTTGTGACCCTACCCTATTCTATATATTTACATACATATTTACTCATGCGAGATACCATAAGCTCCTTGAGGATAAGACATTAGTTGTCTCCATATCCTAGTACATGGTAGACTCTTTATTAAGTGAGTAAATCATCGAAAAAAATGGTAATGAGTGGTGTTTGCATTTGTACTAGGTATTTCTTAAAGGTCAACCCATTATTTTCCAGATAGTGGGGTAAATAGTCTTTACCCATCAAAAGTTATTGACAACTGAAAATATTAAAGAATAGCTGATGGCCAGAGCCTGCCTTCTGTATAAAGAAGCAGAGCTAATTTGGATAACATCTGTACATCACTTGGGCCCTCCAACTAGATAAAGAAAAATGTAATAGTCTGCCAGAAACTTGCTTGTTTTGTAGTGGCTTCTTTTCCAGCGCATACATAGGGTGTTGGCCATAATCCCAATAAACAAAAGTTGATCAGGCTGAAGGAGGGCAGACTGTGAAATGGAATAAACACCAGCCCTCGAACATGCTGGAATAAAGCATATTTTGTATCTTTGGCACTCACATTAACAATCATCCTAGATTTTTGAGCAGGCTTTTGTTTTCTGTTTACTGGAATATTGCAGTTGCCTTCAGGGGACTGAAGCTACTGCTCTGGCAAAACAGTTCAGTTGCGCTGGCCCCTTCCCTGACAGTGACGTCACCACAGTGGTGCTCTCCAGGAATCTTTCCTCCTCTCTCCAAGTCCAACGCAGCATGCGTGTTTCTCTTGGTTAAGAGGTAAAAATGGTTTGTAGAGACCTGTGAGGGCTGGGGGCCCAGTTTTCTACTACTTCAGTGATGATTTATGCTTTATGATCCTGAAATGCCGCACTCTGAGAAGGTTTGCCATTTTGTGGTTCTGTTGGTTTCAGGCCAAGAAGCAGGGCTGGAGGTCAGAAGTACTTGCCCTCCCTGTTCCCTTCTCTCCTATGCAGCCGCTCCAAATAAGACCCAGGTGGAAAATGCTGCACGGGAGGCCTGCTTCAGAAGCAGCCTGTCAGACTTCTGATGCTCATCAGCATTTCTGAGATACAATTGAAAAGTATGTTTTGGCTTAGCCACGGGGAGAATGTGTGATGTCCTCATAATGTTTCTACTGTCTGGAAATATCCAGTCTTGTGCCTGAGGCCAAGGGCATTAAAAAGAAGAGCTCTCCTGTCACCTGCTTCAAATTGTTTTTGCTTGTAGCATGTAAGAGAAGTGTCTGTGTTGAAGAGAGAGGAGATGGGGAGGAAGGGCTGGCTGCCTTTTCATGCCAGGCAGCAGAGAGAGGCAGGAATGTTTAATGTTTAGAGACAAAACCTTTGTAGCTAAAATCAAGTGGTGATGGAGTGAATTATTCTCACCAAGCACCAATTGTCAAATACTGCTCTCTCTTCTATTTACTATTATTTTTTTCATCCTGATCCCATATTCTATTTTTGAAATCAAGCAATCCCTCCCTCAGGATAGTTTTGAGGGCCTGGAGTATATGTGTTCCCCAAACTGTATTCTTTGATGTAGGTATTTCAGGGAATACGACATTCAGTAATAAATAAGTAAAAAAGCAAAGACTTATCCTTCCGTATTTATTTTATATGGTACTATGGCATTATCACAAATTGAGTGCTTTAAAACAACACAGATTTATTTTCTTACAATTCTGGAGGTCGGAAGTTTAAGATAGTGGTCACTGGACTCAAATCAAGATGTTACAGGGCTATGTGTCTTCTAGGAGATCGAGAGTGGTATCCGTCGCCTTGTCTACTCCAGCTTCTAGAGTCTTCCCGCAACCTTGTACCGTGGCCTTGGACCACTCTGACCTCTGACCTCTGCTTTCTCCATCAGATCATCACATCTTCTCTGATCCTGACATTCCTGTGTTTCTGTTATGAGGACCTTGTGATTATATTAGACCCACTGGGATAATCCAGGATAATCTCTCATCTCCAGACACTCAATTTCATCACATTTGAAAAGTCCCTGTTGCCTTGTATGGTAAGGTTTTGGGATTAGGACATGGGCGTTTTAGGGGCTGTTATCCTGCCTACTGCACTCATTCACTGAAACTCAAAATGATTAATAGTACATTAACGTTTTGGCAAAGTCTTTGAACGAATTATGTTTTATTTTCCTTAATGCAGAGTCCAAAACTTACTTCCCTTTTCTCTTTAATTCTAAGAATACATATTCTTATACAGAACACATCTTAAGAAATGGAAGAATAAAATAATTCCAACTTGAATAATTTAATATGTGTGATTGTATTGCCACAGTTCCTCCTATTCTTGAGTTAATGGGACAGGAAAGGGCCTCTGGTTCTGTTTTCACGCGAGACTTTGAGCAAATCGTACAGAATCCCAGAGCCTCAGTTTCCTTGTCCGTGAGAGAGAGGGAAGGTTGAGTGCTTCGCTGGGTTATTATAGGGATTTTCGGCAATGATATGCAATAAATTTCCATGTAAATTATAGAAAGTTAAATAACATGAGTTTTCAAAATTCTATAACAAATAAACTGTTATACAATTAAATTGCAACCACATTTTTATAATAATTTCTACCATCTACCTGGCTTAGTTATTGGTTAGAACTAATAATGTAGTTGATTAATTATAATATTTTTCCTTTTGAGATATTCTAGAAGTCTTGGATACTCTTGATTATTGGTTTTAATTATAATATTGTTTTAATCTAGAAACCAGGAATCTGTGGTATATAAAATATTTTTTTTAAAGGAAAGGAACCATTTATTCAAGTTATACAGGTTTAGAGTAATGGCAGAATGTAGCTGTTAAACTTCAAAGTCCTTTTATTTTTTTAAAAAAATTTATTTATTTATTTATTTTTAGAGAGGGAAGGGAGGGAGAAAGAGAGAGAGAGAAACATCAATGTGTGGTTGCTGGGGGCCGTGGCCTGCAACCCAGGCATGTGCTCTGACTGGGAATCGAACCTGCAATGCTTTGGTTTACAGCCCGTGCTCAATCCACTGACCTATACCAGCCAGGGTGGTATATAAAATATTTATATGTGTTTAACCACCAGTTATTATTGTGACTAATTTGGGAATAATATGAAAAGTGTTGTTCATTCCTGATTCCATTGTTATTGTGAACCACAGTCACCGCTAGGCTTTTTCTTATTTTTATTGGTGTCTACCCATTAACTACAAATAAGTTTTAAGTGAATTATAACCAAATTATTAAATTATCTAGTATTTAGGATAAACTTCACTCATGCTTATTTTTGTTTTGTGCATGTAGGAAAATTTTATTGCTTTATCTCTTCTTTTTCCAGACACATGGTAGGTTAGTATTTCCCTATCCCCTGTGAATTCCGGCCGAGCCATGCAACTCACTTTGGCCCATAAACGTGAGTGGAGGAGACTCGTGTCACTTTCAGGTGGGAGCTTTAGGAACCTGTGTGCAGCTCGGCATCTTCCTGTTGATGATCTCAGGGCCCATGATGGCATGTACACCCTCTCAGCCTGCATCCCCGAAGAATTAGAAAGAAGAAGTCGTGTGTGTTGACTCCTTTTGGACTTGGGTATGTGTGAGAGGAACACTTTTGTTGGTTACACCCACTCAGATCTTGAGGTTCTCTTTACTGTAGTTAACCTGGTTGGAACCGTGTAGATCCTCTAGCTAATCCCTGTTGCCTCTAAGCTCGTGAAAGCATACATATGAAAGTTCTTGGTAAACCATAAAGAGGGCCAGAGGAGTTTCTTTGGTTGGCACAGAGGAAATTGACAGCTAAAGTAAAAGGAAAATTTGCTAGGAGACTAGAAAGATTATGGTATTTGGATCAGAGGACCTGGTCCTGGTTTCACCTTCATTCTTATTCACCTTTTATCTAAATTTTATAAATTGAATGACATTAAAACATTATTTAATTTTTAAAAATATTATTTGTACCTGTAAAAGTGACTCATAGGGTGTGGAAGGATTCTTACAATTAATTTCCACAGCCTTGTAAAGACATGCTAAAATTTTACTTGTTCTCAGAAACTGTTTATGGAGTGATGTGGTAAAATTATTTTTGTGCCTCTTTTTCACCTATCTTTAAATCCTTTTCTTGAAATCTATTTTGATTAAAATAAGGTATCTCTTGGGATTGATTTATGAACAAATGGCTGCTGCCTCCATTATTTGTGTTGGGGGAATGCCAATGAAGAGAGAAGGGGAAGAAGCTGGAAATGCAGGTACTTCTTAAAGCAGAAGCCACCCTGGGAAACCCTGAACCTGAGTGTAAATGGCAGATAGTCTAATCATTCATAGGAGCCACTTTGTATTGAGGCAGGAGAGTGGCAGTGAGGTGTTGGTATAAAAGGGGAGTGTGAGGTTGTGGCCATCTAGACTTTCAAGAAGCTGTGAGGAGAGTAAGTTGTCGGGGGAGGTGACGCATAAGCTGTGGAGCTGCAGAGTGAGTAAAGAGAGGAAAGATTTGAATTCTACACTTGTCTTAGTCAAAAGGCTGAGATGTGATGATTTGAATTCTAGAAGATAAGCTGCCTACTCTGAAAATTTGCCTAGGGCGACCCTCAGTGCCCCTGAGCACTAGTCAGATACAGGAGGCAACTATTGGTATTAGAGCTCCTTCCTCTTCAGTCTTCCCTAGCCTCTCCCAACCCTGCGTTCCTTCCTTAGCAGCTCCCAAGAGGCCCAACGTCTGCTTGCCTGTCAAAGCCAGCTTGGGGGACTGAAAGGGATTTGAAGGCAGTGGCAACTTGTATCCTTTCTTAATGATTGTGGCTTTTTTTTTTTTTATCCCTGTCCTCCTTGTGAACTTTTCTACCTTTTAAATTGCATTAGGAAGCTAACTGCAGATAGTAGAAAGAAGGGCTTTGGAGTCAAATGGTCAGATGGCCAGGGCTCTAGTCTCACCTCCATCAGTTACTTACAATGGCAACATACATATTTTTTAAAGGCTTAAATACTGCTTCTGCTTAATCACATTACACATAATGTTTCAAATGGTTCTGATGGTGACTTCCTTTAAAGACATAATGAAAATTAGGTCTTGGATTTTTCTGCCTGTGACTTTTAACTTGCCAGATTTGAATTGAATATGATACATTTTGGCTCACTGAAAAGGCTAACTGGCATTATGGGAAATTCCCAGCAATTATTTACAGGCGTGTGGGTGAGGAAACTTGAATGGGTTTCACAGTGGCCCACTCTCTGTATTCCATCTGCTACAGAAGGCCCGGACGGGACAAACAAGCATAGGTGTGGGCTGAATTCCTTTGCAGTTAGCATTCTTGTCCCTTCTATGGGGCCCACCTCACAGGGTGTTGCAAGCACGGCATTTACTAGTGAGGAAAAATTTAGGATGTAAACTTTGGTTTTCTTGCTTCATCATGATGAGAAACAGGAAACCAGGGGATGACTATTCCAAATGCTATACAAGTTATTGAAGCTAAACTTTGGCCAAACTTCTGTTGAGTTACTGTGGCAGATTAAAGGTGGACGTAAATTCTTTGACACTCCCTCCATTGAGAGGAGGAATCTATGCATCCTCCCCTTGCATCTGGGGTGGCTTGTGACTGCTTTGACCAACAGCATATGGCAAAATGATGTCATTCAAGATTAAAAGAGGACAGGCAACTTCTGTTTTGCTCTCTCGGAAGCCAGACGTCGGGCAGGAAGGGAGACTTCCTTGAAACTATCATTTTGTGAGAGTACTGAGCCACATGAATAAATCCTAGAGAATAAGACACCATGGGGGGAAAAGGGTGAGAGCGAGGAAGAATGTCACGAAATCCTGAAGCTCCCAGGTAATAGTATAGAGGCCATCTTGAAAGTGGTTGCAGTCCCGGCCATTCCAGCCAATGCCACATGGGTCAGAGGCAACCTCCCTGGAAGCTCCTTCAGAATTCCTGAAAGCAAAATTGTGAGCAAGTGAACTGGTTGTTTGAAATCATTTGGAGTAGTCATCAAAGTTTTGGGGTAGTTTGTGATGCAGTAATAGATAATCTGATACATTGGTTTTATAATCCTAACGCTGATCATTTTTTTTCAATTTAGCGTTTGTTTTTAATCCTGAATTCCTTAGGGGTGGTTATCCCACTTGAACAAAGAAAGCACTGGATTTCTTCACATTTTGTTCCAACTAATCAGGAGGTCTGTCTTCAGAAACGTGAAGAGGCAGCAGGGAGACTAAGGCAGCTGCAGAGTCTGGGGAAAATAGGAGTTGGAGTGAATGACACAGGGCCTGAGAAATGCTTGATATGTGTAACTATGCTCTGTCCTGCATTCCCCAGCCACCACTGCATTCTGCTGCTTGAGGTGTATGGGGTTTTGGTCAGAAGCATTTGTTCTCAAAAACTGGCTTTTACCTCTGTCTCCTTGCACAATGAGCTTGGCTAAGCGGTAGAATGGAATCTGTATTTTATGCTATTTCTTCTGTTGGAAAATATTTCCTATTTTTTTTTCAAACTGATCAGCCCTAGCTGGGTGGCTCAATTTGTTGGAGTGTCACCCTGTACACCAAAAGGCTGCAGGTCAGGACATATGCCTGGGTTGTGGGTTCGATCCCCCATCAGGGTGGGTATGGGAGGCGGCAAATTGATGTTACTCTTTCATATTGATGTTCCTCTCTCTATCCCCTCCTCTCTCTCTAAAATCAATAAAAATAAAAAATATCCTCAGGTGAGGAAAACAAAACCTGATCAGTCCTTACCTATCATGTGAGATGGCTCTGGGACAATGCCTAGAGGCCTTTCCAGGTGCTCTTCCTCTCTGTGCTCCCATGGCAACCTGAGCTCACCTCTTTCATTTAAAATAACACATTGAGTCATTTGCCAATGTTTTGGTCACTTCCAGGAATAGCAGGTTTTCCAAGGACAGGAAGAATTCCCCGTTCATTCCAGTGTCTACTAAGTATACAGAAAGGAGCGTGTAGCACAGGTGCTCAGTGAGTACTCCCTTGCACAGACCCGGATTGCACGGGATCATCTTGTGCAGAGGTCACGTCCCTTGTGATTTCAGAACCATTGAGCACATCATGCTAAGCAAGGTAAGTCAGGTAGGGAAAGACAAATATTGTATGATATAGCTCATATGTGAAATCCAAAAAAAAGTTAAACCTGTAAACAGAGAAAAGAGTAAAATGGTTTACTCTTTTACCAGGGAGCGGGAGTGGGGGGTTGGATAAGAGTGATGATATTTAAGGGTACCCAGTTGTAACAAGTAGTAAATAAGCCGTAGAGGTCCAATGAGCAGTATAATGAACACTGTTGTGTAAGTGCAACAAGTGCAACAACATTGTCCTGTAATTACGTAATGTGATGAACATCGCTACAGTGGCGATCATATGACAACATATAAAGGTACCAAAGCAACATGCTATACATCTTGAACTTACACAAGGTTACACACCACATTGTCCTGTAATTACGTAATGTGACAAACATTGCTACAGTGGTGATCATATGACAACATATAAAGGTACCAAAGCAACATGCTATACATCTTGAACTTACACAAGGTTACACACCACATTTATTCAGTTCAACAATGATGTTGAGGCCTTGGGACACCTGCATTTTGAGAGTAGGTAGGCTTTCTCTGAAGTCAAGTCTTACTGGAAAGAGGTAGTTCTCTCCTACCTCCTCACCACCCTCATTTTCTGGAAGTTTGTCTCTGTCTCTGTGAGGAGGTGGCATAGCGTGCACCAGACCATGAGGGAGGAGGACTTAATGGTAACTCAATGACTGCCACCCTCGGGAAGCCCAATAGTCTCAGTGCTTGCCACTCTTTCAGTCTCTTTTTCCTCTTCTTCCTCTTTCTCTCTTGCCTCTTCCCCCAAAAGCATTTTTTCCTATGTTCTTTCTTTTCTTTTTCCCAGAATGGGGCACAATGAGATAAGACTGGTCATTTGTTGTTTCTCTTCTTCACTGAGGATGAAACTGCATGGGCATCTCAGGCTCCGCCTCAGTCCGTGACAGCAGAGACTCCCTGGTCTCCATTTCCTCAACTGTGAAAGAGACACAATAATTATATGCCTCCCAGACCAGTTAATGGATCGATGCAATTTTGAGGTAAAATAGTAGGTGTCAAAGCACTTTGCAGAGTGAGCTGCTATGTAAATATTTGGTGCATTGTGTAAGTTCAGCTAGTCTTTGTCTATCACTATCTAATTGTGTAATTGACCCCCTACTATACTCACCTAGTGTTTCTGACCACAAGTCCTTGAAACAATTAAAGTCAGCAAGTCAGATTTGTCTTCAAGGATTTCTAGGGCCTGCCACTGTGGCATTAATGGACAGAACCAGAGAGGCGGAAGCAGTTCTTGATGAATGTACTTTAATTGCTCTTTGGTATGACATAATAATAGGAAAATTCATATAATTGACAATGTAAAGGCCCCTACTGTTAGCAGCTGCTTTAAATTTAATGGAGCTGAGATTGTTAATAGTCTTTTCTTCACAGGGGTCTTTCCTTTGGCAGCCAATGCACAGAGCAAGCGTGTCCCATCATCTACACTTTCCCTCCAGGCCCACAGCCCAGCCTCACTGTGGCAGAAGATTATAGAGAATAAGTCCATTTGCACTTGTTTTATCTGGTCATAATTATCTGGTGGAATCATTGGTGTGTGATACATGGCACTCCCTCCCTGTAAGAATTCTCCTTATGGGACATGATGTTATAGAAAGATGGTTCTGGAGCTAAACTTGGGTGTGCCACTTACTGGCTACAATTTTTGGCAAGTTACTTTAACATTTCTGGGCTGTCGGTGTCTTCTAGACAATATGAAAACTAAACCCTATGTATTATAAAATGACCAGCATAGGGCATGGGATGTGCTTATTAAATATCAGCTTCCTATTTTCTCTCTGTGTGTTATACCAGATATTTTAAAATAGTCAAGTCCTATGCTATCAGTTTCTCTGTCTTCACTGTGTTTTGCCACTCTTGTCAACAAAATGGTACATAGAGCAATCTGACTTTGCACTACAAAATTCCTTAGAGCTGTCTCCCTTTCCCTTACAAGATCTACTTTGCTTTACCAAATAGCCAACATGCATCTTATGTTATAAAAAAATAAACAACAAAAAAAATAAACAACAAGAACAAAAAAACCCTGCAGCAGATTCAGCACAGGAAGTCATATTGCTGGAAAATAAGGTCATTACCACTGGATGACGTTTATTGGCATAAAACTGATTCGCAGGTTCAAGTCAAAGCCAGAGTAATTCTATTTAGAGATTGATACATTTCTTGTAAATGCAAAACATCAGATTATAAAAATGTATATGTGAGTGTGTTTGTGTCTAAGAGAGAAGAAGGGTGTAGGGGGAAGACAGGAAGAGAGGAGTTGAGAAATCTGCTGAGGCTCAGGTGCCTACAGGAAGAAACACATTTAATATGGGTTCTTGCTAGGTCTACCTTAATTGTTCCCCTTGGCTGCAGATAAAGCTCATTTTTTTTCTTTGTTCCTGTCATCAGCTTTCTCCAGGTAAACCAAAGCTACAGGTGCTGAGTCAATTCTCTCTGCAATCACTCAGACCATTTTCTTGTGCAGTGACTTTACAGTTAGTATTAACTGGGGATAACATCACTTATCCTGTGAACAGATGGACGTTAGGATGTGCCCAAATCAGACCAATGGAATATTTATAAACTGCTGCTGTAATGCTTCAGCAGGAATACTACAGTTCCATAACCTTCTCCTAAGAAGCAAATAGGTATATTTACTTTGTTTAATCCCTTGCTTTCTACTGAGTTTTTTCCTTACTGACTCCTTAACATGTATGTTGCTAAAACTAACCAACTTTTACAAGCCCTGTTTTTTTTTTTTTCATGTCTCCCAGTCATCTTTAATTAGAATATTCTGTAACCACAAAATCTTCCACTGGAAAATTTTATTTGACATGAAAGCTATTATTAATGGCTAGTGTTAAACACTCTATGAAGCCCTCATGTTCTGATGAGCTCTCTGATGTGGTACATTATTTATAACTCTCAGAAGCATATTTTCCCATGGAAAATGCAGATTTCATTCTACCATTGATACATGCTTTTATTTTTTTTATGATTTCTTATGAGTTGTTATTATTCAGAATTGGAATAACAGGTGACAACAAGTTATCACTCAACAAAGAAAAGAAAATCAAGATGCTGCCTTCGATTTCAGGGCAAATAAAAGGTGAATGGCTACTTAGGTGTGTACAAACATTTACATCTGAGATATGTCATTTGCCTGAATTTATGAGGACTTGGTGATATAAACATGCATTTCTGATGAATTGATCTTTGCCAGGAAGCATCTTTAGACATGACCTTGCAAATATTTTGAGGAATCAGGTATGTATGCCAAATGTTTATACTATTGGTACAATTTAGGGGTGTCCTATTTGCACCATATGTCACTCTAATGTTTGAGCACTCCTGTTAGGACAAAGGCAATTCTTTGGATATGGGGGCAACTCTGAGTTGTTATAAGACAATATTCTTATGTACACTGCTTAATAGAGGCCATCTGGATGGGAAAGCAGGATCATTCATTACTATCAACTTCTTGCATCTCTCATCACTTTCTACCTATATTAAGTTTATACCTTCTAAACAGAGCTTCTTTAGAATTTTGGTTGGTTATATTTTGCACTAAACTTAAAAAGACAGGGTTACAGGCTCTTTAGGGTGTATGAGCTCTGTCCAGAAAGAGTCGAGCCATTATTAATATAATGAGAACGGTTTATGCAACATTGATATAAACTGGCAGCCAAGTAGAGTGGACTGGAATGTGCATGTGTGAACAATGATGACTTTACTGTACTAGTTAGTGGGGGTGGTAGATGCCATTGAGTGAGCATGTGTACTGTGTGGCTGTCACATTCAGAATGACTGAGTGAGGACAGTAATGAGTCTGTATCAAATTTTGTTTTAAGCTTGAACATTCCTCCAAGGAAACTATTCAGGTGATTCAAAGGCTGCAGTTATGGGCAACTGGTGAGTGGCAGCTTTATTACAAAAATGCACCTGCTCATGCAACACATCTCATGCAGTTTTTGGTGCAACATCAAATCATCCAGGTGATTCAGCCTCACTACAGCCCAGATTTGGCACCCTGAAACTTCTGGCTTTTCCCAAAACTAAAATCACTTTTGAAATAGAAAATATTTCAGACCATTGATGAGATTCAGGAAAACACAATGGGGTAGCAATGGCATTGTGAGAAACCTGAGGTCCCAAGGTACCTACTCTGAAGGAGACTGAGATGTCATTGTCCTATGTACAATGTTTCTTATACCTTGTATCTTCTTTAATAAGTGTCTCTATTTTTCATGTTGCATGGTTGGGTATCTTCTGGATAGTCTTTGTATTCCAAGCAATAGGATTGCTGGGTCAAAAGGCAGTTCCATTTTTAATTTTTTTTAAAGATTTTATTTATTTTTTAGAGAGGGAAGGGAGGGGGAGAGAGAGAGAGAGAGAAACATCAATGTGTGGTTGCTGGGAGACATGGCCTGCAACCTAGGCATGTGCCCTGACTGGGAATCGAACCTGCAATGCCTGGTTCGCAGCCCACGCTCAATCCACTGAGCTACACCAGCCAGGGCCATTTTTAATTTTTTTGAGGAAATTCCATATTGTTTTCCACAGTGGATGCACCAGAGAACTTATGCACCTGTTCATAGCAGCACTATTTACAATAGCCATGTGTTGGAAACAGCCTAAGTGCCCATCAATAGATGAATGGATTAAAAAACTGTGGTACATTTATGCAATGGAATACTACACAGCAGAAAGAAAAAAGGAACTCTGACCTTTTGAAACAGCATAGATGGAAATGGAGACCATCATGCTAAGTGAAATAAGTCAGTCAGTGAAAGACAAGTAGCATATGATTTCACTTATAAGAGGAGTCTAATGAGCAAAGCAAACTTATGAGGAAAACAGAGCCAAAAACATGAAAGCATGGAACAGACTGACAGCTGCCAGAGGGGCAGGGGAGGGGAGGAATGCTGAGGAGAAGGGGAAGGGATTAGTCAAAGAATATGTATGAATGACCCATGGGCATGGACAATGGTGTGGGGATTGACTGTGGAAGCAGGGGATGGGCTGAGTGGAGGAGGGCAGAGGTAGATAAATTGGGACAACTGTAATAGAATAAACAAAAATAATATTAAAAGAGGGTTAGTGAGACAAATCATAGTGTCTGCTGCTTTACCTTCTTGGGTAAAATGTGTTCATCTGAGATGCATTGGTTGACAGATAGTCTGTCAGCCCTTGGATACTGATGCTAGCTCAGAACATGTGAACAGGAAAGGCAAACCCATACCTGGCATGTGTTGATTCTAGTTAATGCTGAATTGCTGCCACTACCAGGGAGAAGGCCAAAAACATTGACTTGCTACAAGTGGCTGTTTGGTTTTCTTGACAAGTGGTACACTTCTGAGGTTTTAGTTTTGTTTTCTTTGGCTGGCAGGTAAGATGTTCAAAAGGGCAAGAGCTAGGTTAGCATGAGAGAGAGGGAGATTGTGCCGACTCACAAATAGCCTCTATGTCTGCCACCATGCATGGCCACTCTCTTTATGAGTTTGATATGCAGCAATGGCAGAGTCAAGGACAAAGTTTAGAAGTCATCCATAGTATTTGTCATGTTTTGATCATCAGATATAGTTAATATGGTATTAATTTCCAAAAAATATCTAGACAGTTGAATGGTAGCAGAATATACCACATCAAAATATACCACTGTAGCATAAAGAAGAAACAAATATAAGAAAAGCTCTCTGCCTTCCCTGCCCCATTTGCCTAAAAGCAGGGCATAAGTGTGAGGAAGGGCAGAAATTAATCACCAGAGAAAACTCTAGGCCTACATCATCCCAGAGATGGTAGCAAAGGCTCTACATAACAAATCTTGCAACTAGCCCTTACCCGCCATTCTTAGCTCATATGTTTGCCTTCCCACAATATGCTACCACCCCTAGAAACTCAAAGTCCTTGCCTTTGTCACTTCTCTAAAAATGTATCAGAAATGGGACAACTATAATCGAACAACAATGAAAAAAAGAAAGATGCTATATAAACCCAAGAAAGATGCTATATAAACCCAAGTTATAAACATCCCTTAGAATTACTTGTATCTGAGTGTTCCCATGTGCATGTGTGATACACATATTAATAAAGTTCTGGTTGTGTTTATTTTTAAGAGGTTTTCTTTTTTTAAAGATTTTATTTATTTATTTTTAGAGAGAGGGGAAGGGAAGGAGAAAGAAAGGGAGAGAAACATCAATGTGTGGTTGCCTCTTGCACATCCCATACTGGGGACCTGGCCTGTAATCCAGACATGTGCCTTGAGTGGGAATCAAACCAGCAGCCCTTTGGCTGGCAGGCCCATGCTCAATCCACTGAGCTATAACAGCCAGGGCTGTTTTCCTCTTCTTAATCTGTCTTTTGTCAGTCTCATTTACAGGTCCCCAAACAGTAAACCTCACATAGGTAGAGGAAAAACAGTTTTCTTCCCCTGCATAGTCCAAGTCCCTTCAATCTATAATATGACAGAGCTCATAAAAATTAACATAAGCTTGGGATACAATAGTGAGTGTACATCTCATGTGGATATAAACCCTCATATTTTTCTGGTGGGTTATAGTTTGCTAGTTCATTATCAATCTATTGTATACTCGAGGCTGACTTAATCTTCTCTAATACAGAGACCACATTTGGTACAATGGATCCGACCAATTTTTGCAGGGGTCAGACTAATGAATGACATGGAAATATGGTGAAGAACATTGTCTCTGCATGTTTTAAGTCTTTGAGTGTAGAACTGATCTGGTTATTGTGCTGTGATGTGATATTTTATCTATTCTAATTTCTCAAGTGGATGGGGATTGTTTTAGGGGCTACCACTTGGCTTCCCTAATACAACCACCCTACTTTATATGTAAGGAAACAATGAGAAGCTTTTGCCAACTTCTAAATATATTCAACTGAATTATATATTTGGGGACCATGGAAATGATAACTAAGTTTGTCCATAGAGAAATTAGCTTCACTGTGAAACAGGTATGGATCAAGATTCCATTTATTGTCTTTATTACTTGAGCCCTTTATACCCCTTCTCTAACAGATGAAGAAAGATGGCACTTTGGATATCCTGGTAACAGATTGAACTTGGAGGCTTTATCAAACAGGTCTTGAAAAATCTGGATATTCTCCTTTTCTAAGTGTGCAATTACCCAAGTAAATGGCTATAGGTCCCACTGGGGAAGGACTCAGGCAACACTATTGTACATAATTGTTTTGCTCTAGGGTCCTACATCCTCTCTACCTGGATGTTCCTTTAGTCAGTGGGTTCTGCATCTGGGAGCTGACTTCAGTCTGAAAACTGGGCAAAAGTTCCAGACTTCCCATTGCGAGGAATGGGTTCCTTATGTTCATCTATTTTTTATTTTTCTGAATGACATTTGACAGTATTCTGGGCAGTTGGCTGCCCACATATCTTACCTCTAGGAATACCAGTGCTATAGGCCTTCTCTGTAATTCATGTCAAGTCTGATCCTTCTGGCTGACATTGAGACTTTGCTAACCATGCTATTCCCAGATCCAATCAGTCCCATTAGTGCTGTGATAGCTTCTCTCCTGCTGGTTCAGCCCTCAGAGGACAGACACTATTGAACACTGTGGTGATACTGGGGTGTTCCCCATCAGTTCATCCCATATTGACTCAGTAAATGGAGTGCTCTCCAGGCCCTTCTGGGAAAATTGAGCATTTGGTGGGTTTTCCAGTTGTACATAATAGTCCCATTCTAGCATGATCAGTTCTGAGCCTTGAGCTCTTTCTCATTATTTTCCTTGGCATCTCTATTTAATTTAATGATGGCTATTGTTTTTTTTTTAAAGATTTTATTTATTTATTTTTAGAGAGGGAAGGGAGGGGGGAGAGATAGAGATAGAGATAGAGATAGAGAGAGAGAGAGAGAGAGAGAGAAACATCAGCGTGCGATTGCTGGGGGACATGGCCTGCAACCTAGGCATGTGGCCTGACTGGGAATCGATCCTGCAATGCCTGGTTCACAGCCCGCACTCAATCCACTGAGCTATGCCAGCCAGGGTGGTTATTGTTTTTTCAAAGCTCCCATGCTTCAGCCCAGCAGTGTTTTAGAGCCATCACTTAGGGTTCATTCCAGATTACAGTTCCTTCATCTTGTAAATCCACCTTTATCCAGCTTTATATTCTACCCTTCTAGATAGAGTATCCTCAGGATTCACTTTTGGATATATTCTCCTGGTTCCTGATAGTGCATGCTACCCAGATTCTGTAGTAACTTTGATGTATAACCACTCTTAGTCTCTAACAGGTTCAGCACTTCTCCCAACTGGCTTTGCAGATGAGGGTCCAGTGCTCAAGCCATGAGGAAAGAGCAGATTCTGGGAGGTCATTCCTTGTTTTATTTGGCACCTACCTCATTTGAGGCCTTTGTATGGTCTTAAACAAAGTGAGGTGATCTGTCTTCCAAAAAGAAATGGGCCACTTTTGCTGTCCTACTGGGCTCAGAGAAGTTGAGGATACAATGTTCATAAATTAATGTACCCTCATCTCAAGTCTCAGGGTTCCACTATTTCCCACACTGGTCCCTGTATTGTCATAGGAGATTGCCTAGGCCAAGGATTCTCTTAAGTTCTGCCAATATCATACTTAAATTCTATGCCTAATCTTCAGCTATTTCTGACCCCTGCCTGACTTTAGGAGATGAGAGTCTTTTAAAATGCTACCAAGAAGGCCTGTGACACTCACATTTCACTCTGAATTATTAAGAGCCTTAGCCTGTCATTTTCTTTCTTCAGTAAATCAAAGGTACTTAGCAACAGTCACCTCAATTTCACAATCCTTGTAGTTGCTATTTCCTCACATCTCTCCATTGCCTAGGAAATTGCACCAGTTAATACAGCCCCTCAACCTGCATCCCATCCCATTCTCCTCAAGTGAAAGTTTTAGTAGTTACATGCTACAGCATCCCAGAGGCTATCAATACACCACCTACTACAAGGGATCCAACTGGCAAGTTGGATCCAACTACAAAATTCTATCCTTCGCATCTGCTTCTCAGATCTATTTCTGCTACAGGCCAACTTAGGTTGAGCTCCATAAAGTACAGTCTGAGATGGGGATTTTTGTTCAAGTGGCTTACTAGAGGAGTATTCCCAGGCAAAAAGGGATAAATGATGCCAAATAGAGTGGGACACAAAAGCTATTCATAAATGTGGTATCAACTGAAGACCAGCTTCAGTCTGAATACAGGGGAATCTTAGGAATACAAACTGCAACAAAGTTAGTCTCACCACAAGATGAAGAACCAGTCCCTTAGTACCAGTTGGTTATTAATTGAAGTTCACTGGGTAGGGCAGTGAGAGGGAGTGTGTGTAGTAGCTTTCCGAGTGGGGAGGTTCCTATTTGGCCAAGGGTAACTCTTTAGAGAGAGAAAAGGCCAGCTATGAGTTTAGTCAACACTCACAACAGGAGAGGATGGGTTCGTGGGGAAATGAAAAAGATCTGCCTGAAGCACCCAACACTATCCCTACAGTAGATGAGTGTAGGTCCTGAGATTCTGCATTTGAAAACAGCTCGCAAATGATGCTAATACTGTTGGTCTAAGGACCACACGTTGAATGGCAAGGAATGGATACTTTTGTTGCCAGGTTTTTCTTCCTTCTTTTTACTTCCTGCATATCTTTTACTGTTATTTCCCTCATCCTTCCTTTCTCCAGTTGTGCTAATTCTACATCGGATCTTCAGACCAGTTTGTAGAACTGCATGCAGAGGATGTGGGCATCTCGCAGGACTCTTTCATAAGAAAGAGAAGAAAAACTTTCATTTATTGGTCTATTTTTCTTTTGATACATCCAATTGTCTACAGTAAAGTTGACTCTAAGCAGGTTGTTTCTTTCACATGAATGAACAGGTTTTTTAAAAATATATTAAAGTCTTAGAAGCTGATCTAAGAAATAAAACAAGACCCTCAGATTTTTGTAAACACACCAGGAATGACAAAGGTAAAGTAGGAACCACAATCAATCTTTTAATATCAGTGTAGCCCTAAATGAGGCATTTCCATGCCTAATTACATCCAGCTTAACATTGCAAATATTGAGGCCCATAAAAGTTAAGGAATTTATTCAAGGTCACACAGGATGTGAGTGGCAAGATTTCGAGTAGAACTAAGGCCTTGGGCCTCCTGTTATTGTCTGTGCTACTATTAATTTGAAATTGTTCCCTTGAACCTTAAAAACAATGTCCAAGGTAGGACTGCTAACCACCATTTTTATACATATTCTTAGAGCACAGTGGACTAGAACATCAACATATAAACATGAAAATATACAGAAATACTATGTCAAAGACAAACATCGAAGAGGTAAAAGATGTCCTAGAGTAGGCTGAAAGGTCTGACTGTATTTAGAATGCCTAGGTTCGTTTTTGAGAAAATTTCACATTGTCTTCCCATCATCCTCCCTACTGTGGAAAGTTTTACATTTAACTATGATATCTTCTTCATATTGGAGAAGACAGCTTCTCTTATTGCTGCCTGCTTCCCCATAAGTGTTGCCATTTTTTGTGGAGGAGAATGAGAAGGAGAATAAATTCAGTTGAGTCCATTAAAATTAGGGCATTATGATTAACATTGTAATTTAACATTGCAATGTTAATATTATTAACAGTGAAATTATTAACATTGTCATCATTATCATCATTATTGTCATAATCTTCATCATCCTAATCATTAACACTTACTGAGGACTAACTATGTACCAGGCAATGTGTTATGAGCTTTAATGCATTATTTTTACATTTTAATTATAAAAACTTATTCTTGTGTATGGTATAAGAAGATGGTATACTTTCTTTTTTTTGCATGTATCTGTCCAATTTTCCCAACACCATTTATTGAATAAACTATCTTTAGCACAAGTGTTGGTGAGGAGGTGGAGGAAAGGCAACCCTTGTGCTCTGTTGGTGGGAATGCAGACTTATGCAGCCACTGTGGAAAGAGGTATGCAGATACCTCAAAAAAATTAAACATGGAACTGCCTTTTGACCTGACAATTCCAGTTCTGGGGATATATGTGAAGAAACCCAAAACATTAATTTGAAAGAACATATGCACTCTATGTAAATTGTAACATTATTTGGACTAGATGCAGCCCAAATACCAATTAGTAGATAAGTGGATAAAAAAGCTGTGACCTTTACACAATGGAATACTACTAAGCTATAGGAAAGAAGGAGGTCTTACCCTTTGTGACATCATGGATTGACCTGGGGAGTACTATGCTAAGTGAAATGAGCCAGTCACAGAAAGACAACTACCATATGATTTCACTTATATGTGGAATCTAACAACAAAATAAACTAACAAACAAAATAGAGACAGACTCACAGGTAGAGATAACAGACTGACAGCTATCAGAGGTGGGGTATTGGAGGGTTGCATGAAGGGATTAAACAAAGAAAAAAATGTTATAGACACAGACAACAGGATGGTGATTACCATAGGGAAAGAGGGGTGGTGGGAGATAGAAGAGGTAAGGGGGGGACAAATGATGATAGAAGGAGATTTAACTTAGGCTGGTGAACACACAATATAATATACAGATGATGTATTGTAGAATGTACACCTGAAACCTATATAATTTTATTCACCAGTGTTACCCAAAAAAATTCAATGAAAATTTCCTTGACAACAGGTTTTGTTCTCGGAATAATGTTATTGAGAAATGTTTATGCAAGTAAAGTAAAGTACATTCATCAGGCATAAAGTAACATGTGGTTTATTTAGATGTCTCCTACTTACAGAGAAGTCTGAAAAGGAGTGTGAGAGGAGTCTCTGCTCTGATAATGCGGTCAAAATGAGGTTAGACTTGCATGAGGGCAGAAAGGGGTTTTCCTGGGTCTGAATTCTCTAGAAATTTGTGGGTACTAAAGAATTATGCTATCTTTTTCTTTTTTGTTCATAGTTTTTGTAAATCAAATAGAAGTATTGTGCATTTACACGGCTGTATTTCCTCTGTCTGATATCACTGATGCATTGAAAAAAGTATAGGGAAAAGTGTAGGGAAGTCAACATTACAGAACTTCCATGTACAATGTAGGGGAGTAAAAATAATTTTTCCTCTATTTTTCGAAGTTGTCAGCGGGGGCCCCTGTAACAAGAGGCAGGTTAACAAGAGAACAACAGAAGTTTGTGAACGTGTATATCTCATACATGCTATATGAGATACAGCTGGGACAGCTATGCAGGCTAAACTGGGTAACTCTCAGAGGTGGCTAGGAGTTGGGGCTAAATACCGTCTCCAACTAAAGACAGAAGAACAAAGGGTGTGGGGAGGTGGAGAAGGGCATGGTTTGTTATGCAGACTAGGTCTGCGCCTTCTCCACTGGTAAGATTATCTTGTGGTTCACACTCATCTTCTCTTCCTGGCACACAGAAGGAAACACCCTTACAAATGAAGATTTCCTTTATAATTGTAAATTTCCTTACAAAAGGGTAACTTCTCTGTATTCAGAGCTTTTCCTATACCTGATGTTTCTCAAAATAATCAGCTCAAAATAATTCTTATGCCAAAGGGGAATACTTAGGGATGGCACATTCTGTTACCCATGTTTATATATTAATAATATGATATATATCAAACTGCTTTTGTTGATTTCTTAGGTGATGGGAGGACTGGAATAAAATTTTTTACACATACCTGTTATTTTATTTGATTTCTTAAAATTATCTAAAAATTAATTTTTAGGCTTTTGACTATATTAATAATTGGATTATAACCATGAGTTTCTATACATCACTTATAGTTTGCCAATTTGAACATAACCAATGAGTGTAACATAATATACTTAATACCTATACCACAGTGAACAAGTTTAACATTTTATTAACAAGCAGATGCTTCTGGACTTCCTCTTACTAGCCATAAAAACAAATCTGGATAATTTGAGCAAAAAACAAGTAGTAGAAGTGTAGCTGAGAAAAACTTTCCTTTCTAGGTTCTTTTTGATTGGTATAAAAATTAAATTCACATAAGGCAGATTAATAGGAGAAACAACAAACTTGATTTTGTATGTATAGAAACCTCAAAGATGTGAGGCTCCCCAACAGTCAGCAATTAAAGCTTACATGCAGGCCCAAACTGAGGAGAAAGGACTGTGGTCTGGGACTCAAAAGGGAGGAAGAGAATTATGGCAAGACTGGAAGAGCAAATGTTTGCTAAGCAGATATTTGCCATGCCATGCAGGTAAGTCTTTGTGATGCACGGGGGTGGGGGCAAAAGGAGGTTTACAGTTGTGAGTACATGAAACACGGTTTGTTCTTGCACTATTATCTATTAATTATTGTATTATGTTCCATACAAATAACTATAAACCCACTTTTGCCCGACCCTGTAAAGAGCTATGTCTAGTACTAGCTTTCTTTCTGGTATAGACCCCCTATATCTAAATTCTGTTAGTCAGTTCAGGGAAATACAAGAAGCTCTTCTTTAGTCTGTTCTACCTCGATTGTCTTCATCTCAAAATAATCCACATGCCAAAGTGGCACCTTCTGGAGTGGCTTCCCTGATCCCCATCTGAAGGATATTGTGGAGATCCCAGAATTAACATGGATTCTGTGGTAGGACTTAGTTGGAAACAAACAAAAGGAACAGTTCCCTGTGTCTAAATGGTAAGAAGTTTTCAAAGGCCTTCCAAGCTCTGTTCAAATAAGTGAACATCAGCAATTTTATCTTTTTACCACAGGACTCAAAAGTCAAGTTCTAGGAGGGAATCCGCTAATCGGTGTGAGTCACAAAACAGGAGCTTGGTTAAAAGAGAGTACAGAACCTTAACAGCCTCAACAGGCTATATACAAAAAAGGACTGGTAAGTATCTTAAAGAACTCAGGGTACTTTCACCTAGGGCAGGTGTAGTGGATGCGGGGAAGCCAAAACAAACAAGCAAGCAAGCAAACAAACAAACAGCAACAGCTGACCTCTACAAGGCCATTTCAAGTTTTAGGATTTAGAGTTTGATATTTGGTATTTAATTATTATCAGATTATGTGGCTAGAAATTATAGAGAGGAATCTACTTCCATCTAAACTTTAAGTGCCTGAGCCTGACTGAGGGTTAAGCCTTTAAAAAATATTATAGGTTAAATCTATATAACCCATATATTTACCTAGTTCTTCTCAGGGAATATTTTGCAAAGCCAAATACTATCAGACCCTTAATGAAATTATTTGTCATGCTTTAGATGCTGATCAGAATATTCTAGTCTCAATGGCTAACTGCTGGGTCCATTGCTAGGGGTAAAGATATCCTGTGACTTGAAACAGGTCATAGTCTAACATGGGAAAATAAAAAATGCTTTCAAGTTACTCTAATGTAGAGGTATGTGTGCTTCCATAGAAGAATGAATAAAGAGGTATTGTTACAGAGCAAAACAAAGGGGGGCCCTGGGACGGTGATACTATTACTGAAAGAGACTCAGGTCTGTCTTGTCCGCCACCTTAAAGGAAAGATATCTCTCAATACCAGAGATTCGTGAAAAGGAAAGAAAACGTTTATTTAGTGCTATACAAACTTAAAGTAGTGACCTAATGTCTCGACCAAAATCTTAAAGTCCCTTAAAACACCCACAAATGCACATAGTCCTTCCTTCCCCCTTGCCCAGTCTGGGGTACCGTATCTCAGGAAAGGAAATAGAAGTCCAGTTTCAGGCAGTGTCTGGTTCTTCCCAGTAATCCGAGCTCGGCTGGTAGGCCTCTCTCAGTTCTCGGCACCATCAGCTGTGTCGCCGGGATCTCTGCTAAAGCTGGGTGATAGTTCCCCCTGCTTATGCTGCGGGGGTCCCCACTCTGGCAAAGCTGCGTGGTCCTCTCTCACAGGGCTGTGGGAGCCCTCTGCTCTGCCAAAAGCCGCGTGGTTCTCCCTCCACTGCTCCAGCCATGTGGTCCTTTCTCCACCACTCCAGCCATGTGGTCCTCTCTCCCCCAGGACCACCGGAGTCCCCACTCAGCCAAAAGCCACATGGTTCTCTTCTCACAGAGATGCAGGAGCCCTGTACTCAGCCAAATCCATGTGGTTCTCTCTTCCAGAGCTCCAGCCACGTGGTCCTCTCTCCCCCAGGACCACAGGAGTCCTCACTCAGCCAAAAGCCACATGGTTCTCCCCTGTATGGCTGCCGAGTCTGGGTTTAAATCCCCGTGCCAATCTTCCTCTGCAGCCCCACTTCCGACTCCTCCCACACTCGGCCGCACCTGCCCTCAATCTGCTATCCTTTCCAGCTTTTCTGGTCACCATCGTGGGTCTGGGCAGGTGTGTCCCCATGTCACGGAGCCAATCATCTCCAAGCTCTCACGCAGGCGTTGTAACTCGGGGGACCTGCCCCCCTCCAGTTACATCTTGGTGGGGAAGTTACTTCCATCCCCCTGGCTCAGAGCACGGCCATAGCTATTTAACATATCTATGTAGCCAGTCAAAGGTTATAGATATGTGAAATGACCACACCCCAGAGGTTAGCTGCAGAGCTGTTGCTATGCAAAACAGCTCTCAATGGGCCTGCTCCATTTGTCCCTTTCCCCCACCCACACCTGGGGGGTGGGGTGGGTAGGACATCCTAGTATTTTCTGAACACCTTGAGTTCTGGACCCCATTTTAAATGTCCATTTGGGGTCCTCCCCTTGGCCGCACCCTGTAGCAGTATCACAGAGGAAAAAATGTGGGCAGGAGAGATTAATTCTGCTTGGAAGTGCTGACGGATGCTTCACGGAGAACATGATACTTGAAGTGAATCCCGAAAAAGAAATGCTATTTTTTTGGGTCTATTTGCTTGTTTTTTTGAGTTAATGCAGAGGTATGGATATTCTAAGTAGAGGAGCTATTGAAATAAATGCATAGATTTGTGAGAGGTCACAGTGGGTGCAGGGGCCATGGAACCAGCACATGATACGTGGATGAAGGAATGGTGGCAAGTGATCTAGAAAGTACACAGGATGCTATTCTAAGCACTTTGAACTTCATATAAGAAATTGCAGGGTAGGCACTGATGGTTCTAGAGAGGAGGGTGATGTGTTGAGATTCATGGATGGTGGAGGAGGGACATAAACTGTAGTGGGAAAGGACCAAATTCAGAGGGGTGAGATCCAAGGTTGTTGCAATAATCCAAGGGTGAGATAATGGAGAGCTGCAGTGAGGCAGGGGGCTTTTCAAGAGTCAGTCAGTAATATTTGGAGACTGATTAGTTAAGACGTTAAAGGGGAAAATATGGTGAGAGCATGCCGATGCATGTCTATCTCTCTGCTCACAGGTTCATGATGATACTGTCAGATAAAATAGAAAGAGACGGATTTGGGGTGAAGAAAATGAGCTTGATAAGACCTACAATCGTTATAAATTCATAGGCTCTGAGGACTTTTTTTGCCATGTAACAGTTTATGAACTAGTTGTTTCTCTGTCAATAATAATAGGCATTAAAGAGATTACCCAGAAAGGGCCACACATATGGCCCTCATCCTCTGCAAGGCTCTGCTAGGACAGATGTCCTAGGCTGGGATGTAGGAGTGTGTATTTTAGAGAAAAGATCAATGTCTGGGTGGCCCATGAGGAGAACGTAATAAATGGAAAGACCCAACATGAGCTAAGATATGGCATCCATTTGCTAGACCTGGCAAGCTGGCTTTATTACGGACTGCCATAGGTTATCAGGGTGGACAGTGACAGATCATTTTGCAGGGCCCGGAGGAGAGCCAGATCCATCTGCCTAGAAAAACAAATAAATTCCAGTTCAGAACTGAGGTTAAAAAAGATTTACAAAGCACAGTGATGCATGGGCACTAGTCTAGGTGGGTGGTGGCTGCTGGTCACAGGAGGGTATCCTCCCTCCTTGGTTCACATCTCCCGCCACCTTGGGACACAGCAAGCCCCTGGGCTGGTATTATTACAGGACGTCTTCCCATTTCCCTTTCTATGATCTAGTTTGGGCAGAAAAATGGACGACAGGCTGGGGGAGGATAAAAAACACACAAGAGAGGGAAAAGAGTCTCTCTCTGAGCAATCTTATAAAACAAAGCATAAATCTTTAACTGCCTGACCTTTCAGCTCACATGATTCTCAGTACAGAAGGGATAAATCAGGGCTCATCTGGAGGTGGGGGGAGGGTGGCTCTTTGCCTTCCAACAGGAAGCAACCTATTTGTGGAAAGCACAGGGATGTGTCATTGTTTTTAATAGAAGCTCAATTGATTTCCTAGAAATTGAAATGTTTCCTCGGTTGGGAAATGAAATTTCTACTTGGTGTTCCACCTTTGGCGGCCCCTTGGTGGAAAGTCTTATTGCACATTGCTAGAATTAGCAGAGAAAGGTCAAGTGAAAGGTCTTGGGGTCAGACTTCCTCATAACCGGAGACCTAAATGCAAATAACACTGGCAAAGGTTGAGGGCTGCACAGATGCAACTCCTAGGATGTAATGCAGAGTACTGTTGTTAACCCTCCTTTTGCTGATCTCTATTTTCTCTGCCCTGTGTAGCTTTCCTGCCATTACAGCCCATAAATATTGCGTTAGGGGCAAGGATGGGTTCCTGGACAGCAGTACAGTAGGTATTTTCTACCTGAGGGTCTTGCACTCCACTGCAGCTGGTGTCTTTATCCCAGCAGCCAAAGTAAGGGGGTTTTTAAAAATATTTGTTTCTTAAATGCTTGGAGAAAAGAGCGTGCTTTCTCTCAGCAAGTTGACAACCAGTGTTATCAAATAACTGAAGTTTCCCCACTTAAGAGAAACTTAAACACTTGTTTTTGGGAGGTGGTGATGGGGGTGGTACCCAGAAACAAAAAGATAGTAGACCAGTAATTTGAAAATAGATTTGGCAACCAGGCCTTGTTATAGGGTGCAACCAAGAGGGGGGACCCCAAATAGGGATTTGGAATGGGGTCCAGAACTCAAAGTGTTCGGAAAATATTAGGATGTCCTCAACCCCCCTCCCCCCTGCCCCAGGTGTGGGTTGGGGGAAGGACAAATGGAGCAGGCTCATTGAGAGCTGTTTTGCATAGCAACAGCTTTGCAGCTAACCTCTGGCATGGTCATTTCACATATCTATAACCTTTGACTGGTTACATAGATATGTTAAATAGCTGTGGCCATGCTCTGAGCCAGGGGAATGGAAGTAATTCCACCCCCCCCCCCCCACAAGATGTAACTGGGGGACAGGTCCCTGGAGTTACAGGGCCTGCGAGGGAGCTTGGAGATGATTGGCTCCATGACATTGGGCCACACCTGCCCAGACCCATGATGGCAGCCAGAAAGACTGAAAAGAATGGGAGATTGAGGGTGAGTGTGGCCGAGTGTGGGAGGAGTTGGAAATGGGGCTGCAGAGGAAGATTGGCACGGGGATTTAAACCCAGATGCAGCAGCCATTGAGGGGAGAGCCATGCGCTTCTGGGAGAGTGGGGACTCCCTCGGACCTGGGAGGGAGAACCACTCGGCCTTAAGCAGAGTGGGGTTTCCTGCAGCCCTGCGAGAGAGAATCACCATGCGGCTTTAGCAAAGAACCAGTGCTCAGCTTTGGCAGAGTGGTGACCACCCCCCTCCTCATAGCCATTGAGGAAGAGAACCACGCAGATTTGGCTGAGTGGGGACTCCCGTGGCCCTGGGGGGAGAGAGGACCATGAGGCTCTGGCAGAGATCCCGGCAACACAGCTGATGGTGCCGGGAACCAAGGAAGGCCTACCAGCTGAGACGGATTACTGGGAAGAACCGAGGGCTGCCTGAGCCATGGACTTCTATTTCTTTTCCTGAGACATGGTACTCTGGACTGGGCAAAGGGGGAAGGAAGGACTGTGTGTGTTTGTGGGTGTTTTAAGGGACTTTAGGGTTTTGATGAAGACATTGGGTCACTACTTTAAGTTTGTATAGCATTAAATAAACATTTCCTTTCCTTTTCATGAATCTCTAGCATTGAGAGACATCTTTCCTATAGGCGGTGGACATGACAGACCTGGGGTTTTCTTTCAGTAATAGTATATTGTCCCAGGCCCCCCTTGTTCGTGCTGTAACAACCTCATTGGAAAAGCCAGCTATTTGAGTTCATACCACCAAAGAAGCATTTCATTTCTTTAAATGGTATCTCTTAGCAGGTTATTTACACATCTACTTTTTCCAAGAATGTTCAAGCTGTTAAAATACAGAAAAAGAAATACAGATAACTTAGGAACTGGAATAACAGTTTTGATATTTTTGGTAGTCCATAATCAATATGTCTTTCTCCATTTACTAATATTTACTATTCATTTGTCCTATTTCTTAAGGTTTATTTATGGCCTAGTAGGGACCCACTGGGCTGCAAATGAGAATATCATTTTAGGTCTACAACTTACTTTTCATTGACTCAGAATAATTTAGCCTCTATGTATCAGATTTCAAGTCTATATATCTTAACTTGATAATAATTCATCTAATTTTAAAATTACTGGCTTTACCCATACATGTATACAAATAAAATGCAGTTAATATGATTTTTTTAAAATGTAACACAATAACTAAAAAACCAAAAAAAAAAACAGAAAGAGATTTCCACAGGGAATGACAAATAAGTTTATATTTTCTCTTATTGATATATTTTCTAAATATCTATTGATATTCAAATAAGTGAGTTCGGTCCTGGCTTTGAGAATACATTTTCTATTGAACACATTTTATTCATTATCAGAGTTCTAGTAGAAATCCACCAAAAAGTGGTTCAACATTCCTAGTAATGTATGAGAAAGGTCAGAGAAGAACTTACTCTTTGAAAATGATTAACAAGCCTCTTTTTTAGATTATTTCTTCATTAATAAATTAAATTTAAATGGCAGTAAAATAGTCCTGTGATTTTTTGAGAACCGTTAATAGGCTAAAGACTGCCCTTGGCTAAAGGCCGTATGTTTCAAACTTTTTCTAGTCATCTCTTTCTTCCCCACA